>JARQOC010000001.1:475814213-475983358 GCA_033576535.1 Allobates femoralis | reverse complement strand
AGTAGCATAATATGGAGACAGAGACCCTGATTCCAGCGATGTATTGCTTAGGCTAGCTTCACACCACGGCAGCATCCGATCCGGGGCTGTCAGGGATGAAGCTGAACCGGAGGGCTAATATGCCATCGGGTCCTGTGTGCAGTTTCTGCTGCTGATGATTCAGGGCCGTGGCTTGCAGGGAGCTAGCCACGGTTCTGAAATAACAGCAGCGTGCAGCCGCTGGTATCCTGTTCCTGGATCCTCCCAGATCGAGGCAATCTGGCCCCATAGGCTCCCATGTTAGGGAGCGCCGGATTGTCCCGGATTCGGGAGGATCCGGTGGAATCCGGGAGAATCCGGGAGACGCCAATTTGGGAAGATTTTTCTCCCCGGACACAAAAACATTGCAAGCAGCGTTTTTGTGTCCAGGAGAAAAATTCAAATTCTCCCGCATTCTTCCAGAGAGATGGAAACCGGATGGCAAATAGCTGCCATCCGGCTCCATGCGGCCCTATAGGATACTATGGGGCCAAAATCGAGCTCGGGGCTGTCTGGTTTACACCGGACAGCCCTGGATCGGATCTTGCCGCGGTGTGAAGCTGGCATTACAGGGTTTCTTACTGTAGTTTTGGCAAAAAAACTGATTAATCGGCAGGAAATTACTACTTGACTCCAGTAAACATGCTGTCATGTAGTGCAACCACGCCACCAGCAAAGATTGGTAGCTTTCTACCCATGCACAGTGTACACAGAAAGTTTCTAATCTGTGTAGGAGGGGTTATACAGAGCTCAGCATTCAGTGAACTGATAGATCTACAGCAGATAAAATACTGATTTTATCAAAACAGCAGCAACTAGTAAAATAAGTGATATATTGCTGGAATCAGAATCTCTGACCCTACATCATGCTAATTTCAGATGGGGCAGCAAAAAATTGGTGAAAGATTAAACTGTTCTATTATATTTGAATAAAAATTATCAGGTTGCTTTTCTAGATATATATTTAAACATTGTCATGTAAACCAGTGTCTGTTCAGTGTCTTCCTTCCTCTCTAACTACACTGTTAATACGAAATTAAGGATTACATAATACTCTTGTGTTGAGAAGCAGTTTCACTAGGGGTGGTAACTCATGAGAAAAGTATAGAGGCTACATTTATCCTTTGTTGATCCTTTGTTTTAAAATGACCCACCTGGGTGTGGGACTCCATTAAAGAGAACCTGTCAGCGGGACTTTGCTACCTGCAGTACAGACAGGGCCATATTGGTGCTGTTACTCTGATTAAAATGATACCTATGGTGAATTATTACATTTTGTAGATTTTGTGTAATGAGTGTTCATTGTTTACTTGCTATCATAGCTTTGTACATCAGGGTGGTATTGTGGGTAGGGTCTTAGGCTCACCCCGGCCCCTTCACTGCTTCTGGTATCTTTACTGTCTTCCTGATTTAAGTCTTGTGCTGGCACTATCCTAGCTGCGGGTGGCACACATTAGTTTCCCATCAGTCTTCAGGAAAATGGTGCAGGTGGCGATGCTTACGTAGATTGACCTCCCATTGGTGGTGGTGCATTGGCAGATTGAGATCTCAACCCATCATTGAGCTGAGACCTAAATCTGTGAATGCACCACGACTGGCAATATTTTCCTTAAGACTGCCAGGAGTTTAATGTGTGCCAACGCTTCTCACAACTAGGAGGCAGTAGCTTGAAATTTAAACCAGGAAGATGATAAAGACACCAGAGGTAGTGGAGGGTGCAGGAGCAGAGCCAAAGACCCTACCTAAAGTCCCATAACAAAGTCCTGCCCCAATGCACAAAGCTATGATTATACGTAAACTTCAAACCCTCATTACACAAAATGGATTTATTCACTGCAGGTAAGGTCCCTTTCACATCAGCGGTAATCGCTGATCGCGGCAGTTGCGGTGAAAAAAACGCAACTACCGCGATTACCGCATAACGGCCGCACTTGCGGTTCACCTGTGGCAAGCCCCATGCAATGTCTATGGGGCTTGCGGTAAGTGTGAGGCGGGTGCGGTACAGTTGCGGTTTCGGCACTTGCGGCAAATGCGGCTGCGAAAAAAAACGCGGTCAGCTGAGGTTTTCTCGCGGCCGCATCTGCCACAAGTGCCTAGGTACAGAGTTAGGACTGTCTCTACCGGGGCCCACCGTGAAGTTGGTGAGGCAGCTTACTGTACGTTTTTTGCAAAAACGTATAAACCAAAAGGCCCTGTTTTTTGTCACGGCACTTGCTATTTATAATTTTTACAGCAGAGCGCCTTTTGTGTGACACTTATACGGTTTTTGCATTGGTTTTTCATGTTTTTGGTGGGGATTGGTCGCAGTTCACATTACTGCTTCCAATGTGTGCAGACTCATATTCTTTGGCTTCATGCTCACCCCTGCTGGTAACAGCAGAAATTGGAGGCACCTGCCCCTCCCTATGAAGTCTGCACACAGAGCTGCCAGCCACACAGCCTTACAAGGTGAGATTTTCCTGTGCTCTCCCGCGCCTTGCCCAGAGGTATGTACACACAGGCAGGTTTGTAACGTAGTATCTAGGGACAGAGTTAGGACTGTCTCTACCGGGGCTCACAGTGAAGTTGGTGAGGCAGCTTACTGTACGTTTTTTGCAAAAACGTATAAACCCAAAAAGGCCCTGTTTTTTGTCACGGCACTTGCTATTTATAATTTTTACAGCAGAGCGCCTTTTGTGTGACACTTATACGGTTTTTGCATTGGTTTTTCATGTTTTTGGTGGGGATTGGTCGCAGTTCACATTGCTGCTTCCAATGTGTGCAGACTCATATTCTTTGGCTTCATGCTCACCCCTGCTGGTAACAGCAGAAATTGGAGGCACCTGCCCCTCCCCTATGAAGTCTGCACACAGAGCTGCCAGCCACACAGTCTTACAAGGTGAGATTTTCCTGTGCTCTCCCGCGCCCTGCCCAGAGGTATGTACACACAGGCAGGTTTTTAATGTAGTATCTAGGGACAGAGTTAGGACTGTGTCTATTGGGGCCCACCGTGAAGTTGGTGAGGCAGCTTACTGTACGTTTTTTGCAAAAACGTACAAACCAAAAGGCCCTGTTTTTTGTAATGGCACTTGCTATTTATAATTTTGACAGCAGAGCGCCTTTTGTGTGACACTTATACGGTTTTTGCATTGGTTTTTCATGTTTTTGGTGGGGATTGGTCGCAGTTCACATTGCTGCTTCCAATGTGTGCAGACTCATATTCTTTGGCTTCATGCTCACCCCTGCTGGTAACAGCAGAAATTGGAGGCACCTGCCCCTCCCCTATGAAGTCTGCACACAGACTGCCAGCCACACAGCCTTAAAAGGGTGAGATTTTCCTGTGCTCTCCCCCCACCCTGCCCAGAGGTATGTACACACAGGCAGGTTTTTAACGTAGTATCTAGGAGAGGTTAGGACTGTCTCTACCGGGGCCCACCGTGAAGTTGGTGAGGCAGCTTACTGTACGTTTTTTGCAAAAACGTATAAACCAAAAGGCCATGTTTTTTGTCACGGCACTTGCTATTTAATAATTTTTACAGCAGAGCGCCTCTTGTGTGACACTTAGGGTATGTGCACACTGGCCGGGTTAGGTCGGTTTGGATGTGTAAACCGCCGGTCGGTTTACATAAATTTCATGTAAATTTATGTTAACCCAAAACCCGGGCGTTTGGATTAACATTAAAACCTATGTAAACCGCACCTGGTGTCCACACACCGGCGGTTTACCACATCTCTTCCGTTGCTAACCCGCTGGGTTCCCAGCGGGTTAGCAACGAATGAGCATGTTTTATAAACCGGCCGTTCTGCAGCGGCTGCAACAGAATCATGAAATGCTTCCAGCCGCCGCAACACCGCCGGCGCAAACCCGCTGGCCACCCGCCCGGCACCCCCCCTCACCCGCCGCACATACCCGCCAATGCCGGTGGAGCTCCGGAGCTTCCTGGGGGGTCCGCCCAGCCCCGACGACCAACCCCCCCGGCCAGTGTGCACATCCCCTTTAAAAGGGTTTTTGCATTGGTTTTTCATGTTTTTGGTGGGGATGGTCGCAGTTCACATTGCGCTTCCAATTTGCAGACTCATATTCTTTGGCTTGTTATTGGTGAGTAACACTGCTGCCGTGAGTGATTTGTCAATCTTATCGTCTGACACATATTGACAGCTCCTTTCATAAACAATGGGAGCTGGGCACCTCGTGAGGGCAGATTGGAGTTGGGGTATCTCTGGGGCACTGCAAGGTATTTTATGCAGTTCAAAGTGAAAAAGCCCACCCCTTCCCTGTCCGGAAATACCTTTTATAGCCGGATGTGTGTGGGCGGAGCCAATCACTCATTGATTTACATTGTACTCGCTATTTGAACGAATATGCGGTGGAAAAAGTACTCGTAACTATAGCAAGTGCGAATATTATGCCATTTGGGCTCACACTAGTTACATACCCTCCTCAGGTCTAGCGTTAATAACAATTGCAGTCAATCACGAGCTCAGCATAGTTGAAGATGGCATGAGCCACTGAGCCTAGAGATTTGCTGCAGCGGTTTTGTGCAGTGTAGTCAAACTTCATGATTTCACCACTCACCCGTGTCTTAGGAACTTATCAGTGACACTCACCATCCTATGGCATTTTGGATCTGCTGGACTTTCTGTTTTGTTAGTTACATCCCAGCCGCCCATACAGTGGTGGGGCGAGTTTGATTTCCGTTTTTAAGGACAGACCAACAGCCTAATCTGGCCAGGTCCTGGGTTTCCTTCATTGGTCGCCTTTTTAGGATAAGTATCTGGTATTTAGCTGCGTGAAAACTGTTAGACTTTTGTCAGTCTTAGCTAACCTTGGGAGTATGAACCTCTTGTCTGATGTTCTGACCTTTGATGACCTTACCTAGGATTGCCTTTTGACTATCTCTTGGATTGCCCCATTTGTCTTTGATGCACTTTGACCTGTTACTAACCAGACTTGCTTCTGACTTTCTGTTTTGTCTTTCCGTTGCTTTTAAAGTACTCTCCTGCCTTGACCTCGACTCTTTGACTTCTTTTCTCATGGCTTGTCCAAGAAATGACTCAGCATCATACAAAAAATTTTGCTGTAAGTTAGAGTGGTTGAGAATGAGCACTAGTGAAGGTTTAGAAACGTGATTTTATTATTTTAATCTACTGAAAGTTTATATAATAGAAAAATTAATCCTAGTAAAACCCAGAAAAAAAGTCCCCAAAAATGTCCACATCCTATACTTTACATAAGTATTGTATACAATAACTTTACAAAAATACAAACAGATTAAATTTTTATGGGGATTTACCTGAAGATTATTTCTTTCTTTTGGGTAGTAATAACTCTGATTTCTCTAATAGAGAAGGCATTATTAGCATGTCACGTGAAAGCGATGGTAAAGGACACGGCCCAATGAGTCTTAGTCTCCCTTCCCCAAGCCCAAAAAATTCACCGACATAGCTTTCCCAAAATTATCCCCTTTCTGAAATTGTATAGTTTAAAAAATGATTAAAAAAAAACATAGTAGAATCTTTATTTTTCCCCCTTTTATACTTTAAATTGTAAAGAGTTGGGTTTGACAAAGGGGCATTAATTGGAGTTATGGGGTTTCGCAAGGAGCCCCCCAGGCTGGTCCCCGGAGGATACGGCCTGCCCATGTTTGAGCCCCCTAAACGAGGCTCCATGGCCCCTTTTTGATATTCGAATTTTCCCGGGGGCAACGCCCAAAAGGGTTTCACTGTGTTTGAGGCTTTTCCGGGGGGCCCCAGTGTTTTCCTTGACTGGGCTCCCTGAGATCAGTGAGTCTTTGTGATTTTGGTTCCCGTCATTGTTCCCCGCAAACAAATCCACTCCACACTGATGGGGGGAACACCCTGAAAGAGCTGTTGTGGAGGTACTTGGCTTTGGTAATTCCCCTTTTCAAATTTTAAAACCCTAAAGAGTTGGATATTGACGAAAGGGCCACTTAATTTTTCGGTTATAGGGTTTCCCCAAAAACAGCCCCCCGGCTAGGCCCTTTTTCGGAGGGATATCTGGCTATTCCGGTATAGACTTAAACGAGGCTCCAGGGGCTCTATTTGATACAGGCCCCCAAGGTCTAAACCCCCTTACAGGCAATGATTTAAAAATTTGGAATGATCTCGGGGGGCGAAAATCTTTTTTGAAAACATTCAACTTGCTGGTGAACGTCCCCCGTCGATATAGTGAAAATCCCAAGATGTATGAGAAAAAATTTATTCGCGAAACCCAGCGAACTTCCTTTCCTTTCTTAAGGGGGGAAGTGTCCATGACATTGTTATCACAGTGTCACACATAAAGATGCAGCAGGGCTTGATTGATATCATCAGGTTTTAAAAAAGTTTGAAAAAATTTAATCCGATCCAATGATTCCCATTTTTTGCAAATTCCCCAAAGCACATGCAACGGGTCAAAAAAAACGTCGCTTGTACGCCTCAAACCCATGACGAAATCATGATGTTGTTAACAATGTAATCCCTTTGGGGGGGCCCTTTTCTCCACTTTCAGATGCCACAAAAATTTAAAAAGGGCATATGCTTCAGCACAAATGTATACCTTTCTAAAAGTTGATATAGAAAAAAATGTATTAAATACAACATAATAGAAACATATATATAATTATGTGTATTAAATTTTAATAAAATAAGTATTAGACTAAAAAACCCAATTAGGGTTTTGTCATTCAACAAAAGAGAATGTGGTAAAGGAAAACCCAAAGCAATATTTGGTTTAAAAATTTTTCATGCCCTTTTGCTGTGATCACTACTGGAAAGATTTATCAATTCATAGCAATAAGTAAAAAATTGTAAATGTCAAACTGCTCAGAACAGCAACTTCTACTTTTTTTTTACATTTTTAATAATTTTATCACAAAAGGCGCAGTAAAACAAAAGTTTTTAAAAAAAAGCTGAGAAGTTTTTTGATCAACAAAAAAACCCCTTTCAGGGGGGCAGAATGGGGGTTTTTTAAAAAATTGAAAAAATCAGAAAATTTACCCTATGTAAAACGAATTTTGGGAATTAAATATAATTAAAAATGCTAAATACGAAAAGGGGTCTTTTTTTTACGGGGGCGGGTTTCACACTGGGTTTGGGTCCTTTCCCTTTCCCCCCCTGCGTCTCTGTGTCTGCCTACGGATCCGCCTACAGCCCTTTTTTTTAACATGGTAAACCAGGGTGCTTTTTTAGGCTTTAGCTTGCATGTGTCCAGGATATGGACTCCCTGTGCCCCCAATGTTTAATGATCCGCCCACCAGGACCGGGGGGTTTAAAAACCGGGCAATCCCCGTTGTCGTCCGGTTCGTGATTTGGCCCGGGGCTGCATTTGGGACCTCTAGGGATGGGGGGGGGTAGAGCGAGGATTTAAACCCTCCAGGGGGGGGGGTGGTCCCCAGGGCTACCTGAAGTCGGGGGGTAGGGGGGGGTGCAGCGTCCCACTGTCAAAAGGCACCCCTTGCTGCCTGAAAAACCAAATTTCTTTTCCCTCTCAATGCAAGAAAAAAAAAGTAAAAACAGGGGTCAATTTTAACCCGGGGCTTTTCCCTTTTCCTTTTTTCGTGAGATAGTCAGCTTACAACACCAGCAGCGGTCCAGTGGGGTTTTTCAGCACCCCGTAGGGGTTTTCTGCGACTCCCCCCCTTTTGTGTCCCCTTTTTGGGCCTTTTAGGTCTGTTCTGTATGCTAGCTACAGTTCGCGGCCCCCGGGGTTTCCCTTTTGGGTCACTTTTTCCCAAATCCCCTAGCCCTAATACAACACCCTTTCCCCTTTTACTGAAAAACCCGGGGGGTTTGGGTTGGGGGCGTAAAGACCCCGCAAACCCCCGGAGTTTTTATGGTTTGGGGGGGATAAAGCTTCCCCCGGGCCCCTTCAAAACAGAGCGGGGACTCGGGGTTCCCGGGGTGGTAAAACCCGTTTCCGCTAACTCAGGCACCCCTAACCCCTGCTGTTAAACCACGGTCCCGCAGCCTTGGGCCCGGGAAAAACCCCATTGTGGGAAAAAGGCCACCTGGTCCTGTTCTCCAGTCCTTTCCCATGGGCTCGCCTCTCCTTCGACGGGTTTTTGCTTTTGTCTGGGTTTTGGGCTGGTCTTGGTTTTTTTCTCCTACTATCTTTCTTCTCCTCACTGCAATTTCCCCCCTGGCCCTTTGGGGTTGTGTCCTTTTATAACCCCCTTTCCCCCCGGGGTTTTTCTAACTTTCCCCCCCCCGCCCGGCTCCCCCCAAAATCCCTTTGGGGGGAACAAGAGTCCTAGACTTGGGCCTGGGAGTGGTTGGGTGTGTGTGGGGGGAAAACCCCACTTACCAACCCCCGGGTGCTGCCCCATCTTGGCAACCGATCCCAGGGGCCCACATTAACATGGTGATTCGGGTGCATGCTGGGGATCATTTTTTATGGTTCTGTGTGCCCCCCTCCCAATCTGCCCTTTGTCCCTATGTTTAAAAAGGGGGACAAAGGTCCAGGGTTTTAAAATCTTTTTGCATGCAGTTGCCCCCTTCGCGTTTTTTTATGCCCCCCAGAACGCAAATCTTCAAAATTTTGTCCATTGGAGGGTGGGATTTTAACGCATGGGACCCCTTTACTGGGACACAATACATGATGAACTAATTGAAGGGAAATTTCACCCCGGAGGCAGCAAAGTAAGGGAAAAAGGGGAAAAAAACTTTTCCCCCTTTTTTTTTTCTCTCTTTGTCTCTCTAAATCTCTCTTCTCTCTCTTTCCTCTCTCATACGGATCAGGATAAAAAAAACCCCCAGCATGCGTTTGCACCACTTGAAAAAGCGTCTCGCATCTTTTCTCTTTTTGATATTTTTTAAAAAGCTAGTGTAAACCAGCCTTAACAGAACCATCAAAAAACCAGATCTGTTCTAAAGGGAAATTTTCAACAATAAAATGGTTTTAAAGCAAGATCTTCTATATCCCCTGGCAAATTAGTAAATTTTTCTTGGCATTTCATCAAAAACCCAAAAGTGAGATATCCTTGTCAAGTACCTTTTCCATAGAACAAAATGTCACCAATTTTTGGGGGGTTTCCTCAATTTTTTTGGGTTACCAAAGACCCTAAAGCCTTTTAAAATTTACATTGATGTGAAAGACCCTAAGAGTATATAATTTAAATTTATTTTTGGGGCGGGAAAAGTTTGCTGCAAAAAATATACAAGTTTTTGCCTAATTTTTGTATCGTTTTTTCCCCAAAACTTTTTAAATTTGGGGGGAAAACGCTGCAAAAACACTGAAAAATTGACTGCTGCAGAGAAAAAAACTGATTAAATATAAAAAGGAAAAAAAATTGCAAGTGGTCAAAAGATTAGAAACCCTTCACTTTCGGGAAACAGAAATACTCTTTTTTTTTTATTTAAAAAAAAAAAAACCCCAAAAATAAGGGGGAAAAATCTGAAAATATTTGTCTGATAAAAAAACATTCATATTCGAAAAATTTAAAAAAAAAGGAAAAAAAGAGGAAACCGATACCACGGGGTGGATGAATATGAAGCAGCTGCAGAAAGCCGCAATCGGGGGGCCTTGACCAAAAAAATCATCAGCATACTTTATGGGGTGAGTCCCTTTTTCCCTTTTTCTAAGAAAAAGGGTATTCATATTCAATTTAATTAACATTTTTTTCCTTTAAAAACCCAAAAAAAAAAAAAAAATCCAGACAAAAGTAAAAATTAAACATAAAAAAAAAAGGGGGGTTAAAAAGAGAAGATAAGACATAAAATAAAAAACCATGCTTATATTAGACATAAAAATTTTGCAAGTGGGGTCACAAGTATGTCACCCCCTGGGTGAGTCCTTTCCCAGATCCAGGTTAAAAAAGACTCGGGTTTAGCAGATCAAGGCCCCCCTTAAATTCCACTGGGTGATTTTCCTTTGGTGTTAAAGGGGGGTTTAAAAGATTTTTTTTTTTGCATCCGCTGAGATTCCATATTGTTCTACTCTCACCCTGCTGTATCTTGCTGCCACTCACTTTCATTTTTAAAAACTCACCCCTTTCCCTCCCGATGTGCCATTTAAAAGTTCCTCTATGCTGACCTCTCAAAAGAATTCCCCCTTTTTGGGGGAAGTGTGGAGTTCTGTTTGCTGTTTTTTTTTCCTGCTCTTTCGTCTTTCCCCCCTTTTGGGGGCTTATTGCAGTATTAAGCTAATGTTTTGTTCCCCCCAACCCATAGCTAGGGCTAACTCTGTGCACCCACAGCCTGGGCATAGATCATACATGGGGGGGAAGGACCCATAAAGGGACAAAAGGAAGGGCAGGTTTCCCCACTAATAGGGAGAGAAGAGGGGTGCCCCCCAATCTCTAAAAGTCGGGCCCCCCTTTTTTTCCTTCACATTTTTTTTTCCTCTTTTGCGCCACACGCTTGGTGGGCCTTGTTTGTTGTGACAGTGGGTGATTGATATGGATTTTTTAAAAAAATCACAAAGTCAACCCAAAAAAAATAAACAGCGTGCTTTTTGGTCAAAAGTTTCATCCCCAGCAGATTTTTTTCTTTTTTGGGTTTTTTTTAAAGAATATGAAAAGACCACACAAAAATTTTTTTTTTTACCAAAGGGTTTGGGGTTGGGTAAGCCATTTATCCCTAAAAAAACGTGTTCGCCCCGTCTTTGGCTACAGCAAAAAAAGTGAAGGTTCTGGAGGGGCCATCCATTTTTCCCCCGACCTCAATTTCATTGAGTCACTCTGAAAAAATCAAGCGTGCAAAATTTTTTGCAAAAAAAGGCCGGGGAATTTTTTTGGGGAAGGGGGCTTTTTTTAAAGTATGAGCGCTTTTCCACCGAGAAAAAAAAGACCCCCATCCACAACTACCACAAAAGATTCAAGCTGTCCCTTGAGTTAGAGGGGCAATACACGGTAAAGAAGGGGGTATGTAAATTTTTATCAGGGGCATTTGGATGTTTGTTTGTTTTATGATTTAAAATGAGAAAACACAGTAGTTTGGGCAAAAAAATGGCTTACCCAATCACAAACCCCAAAAAAGGGGAAAAAAAATTTTTTTTTATCATTCATTTTCCGAAAAAAAAAACCCAAAAAACAAAAAATCTGTTGGGGTATGTAAAATTTTTTATCAAACTTTATATTTAAAAAATGTAAAAAAGAATTTAAAAAAAAGATAAAAGCTTAAGTACCACACAAAAAAAAAAAACCATTATTTTTAAAAAGAAATGGGGGGGGGAAAGCATTGATAAAAAAAATTTAAAAAAACAATTCCCTAGGGGGAAGGATAAAGAGAAGCTTCCCCTTTTTGAGCCAAAAAAAAAAAACATACAAAAATTTTTTAAAATCAAAAGATAAAAAAAAGCCAGAACAAAAGAGTACAAACACATTTACCTAAGAATACATCCTAAAATTTATTTCACTGATGCTTTGCTGGGGATGTTGCAGATTTAAAAAAAAAACTTTTTACACATGGGTTAAATTACTTGTCAAATTACTGTGTTTTGAGTATAGAAAAAGGGGGTACTCTGTACACACTCGAGGTATTTTTCCATTTTTCCTTTTTAAATCATGAAGTGCAGAGGCCTGGGGGTTTGATACCCCTTTTGGGGATAATTAACATGTCCCTTTAAAACAGGGGAAAAATTCCCTAAAGAAGTTTAAAATTCATTTTAAAAAAAAATTATATCGATTTTGATATCAAAGGGTTATCCACTTTCAGACAATCCCTTCTCATTACTTATTTTTGGGCCCCCAAAAAAAAAAAAAAAGGAATTTTTGTGTACCACCGAAAAAAAATTTTTTTCACTTACCCCCAAAATTTGGGGGGCACAGACTGGGGGGGTTATGCTGCTGTCCACTGGGGGGCGACCTGGGGAGAAAAGCAAAAGAGTTAAGTGGCTCCCCCTGGTTACCCCCGGAGGGGAAATTTTTTTTTACCATTTTTGTGCTAAAAGCCCTGGGAGAGGTTTAAAATATAAACTAAAACGGGGGGGTAATCACACCGGGGGAACCCCCTGGGAAAAAAGATATAGCCAACAAGCAAAAACAGTGTAAAAAAGGGGCCCAAAAAAAAACAGGCACCTTTTGTAAACGGGGAGGGGTTTTTCAAACTAATATTAGAACAAGCCCCCTAACTAAGCAGGCACATGCTTAAACTGTGAAGAGTCAAGGATCAATAATTTATAAAAAGGCCTGTAACTAAACGGGGTTTACCCGGTTTACTACAGGGCCTCCCCCCCAAAACGGGCACAATTTTAAAATTTTTAACGGGGAAAACAGAGTGATAATGGGCCCAAACTTGTGTAAAATTTTTAAAACCATGTAACAGCTGAAAGAAATTGTAAGAACTGAAAAAAAAACCCAAAAAGGAAAAAAGGGGGGTGTTTTTTCCCCCCCAATTTAGAGCAAGAAAAAAGGGAAATTTTACGGTGGTACACAAAAATCTCCTTTCTCCTTCGCCTCATTGGGGGACACAGCCCGGGGGGACCCCAAAAAGCAGTCCCGGGGGGGGAAAAGTATGGAACTATGAGCAAAACTTTTCAGCAAAGGACCTGTACCTACAGCCAGTATCTGTAAACCTGGGGGACACGTCTACCTACCCCGAAAAGGGCCGAAGACTGCGCACGGGTATGGCTTTTAGAGTTGTCCCCCAAGACCAGTTTACTGCCGACACAGCAAGTGGCAACATTGGGGCCCCGGCCCCCAGAAAGACCTCCCGCCGAAAATAATGTGCCCTGACAAGGCGGAAAAGATGCAGGTTATCGCAAAAGTAAGCGCTTAGATGGTTGAAAAAATTTTTACAAAACTATAGCACCCGGGGGGATGATATGTCTTTTTTTTTCCCCTTTTTGAAAAAAGTAATAAAAAAATCCCACTTTCAAAAAAGGGAAACGTCTTCGATACTTTATTTATATATATAGGGCCCTGGGAGGTCCTTATATCATGCCTTTCACCCCCCGGGGGGGCCTGGAAATGGCGCCGGGGGGGCCCCAAAAGTTCCCTTTTTTTTTGGGAAAAAAGGTATCTTCCCTTTGGGAAAAAAAAGGATCTGAAAGCACTGCAAACCCTCTGCTCCTTGGAAAGAATAATTCCCCCCAAAAAAAACAACCCTGTTTGGGGGCCCCTGTTAAGGGAGAAACTCCCATAAAAGGGGGAAAAACGGTGTTTTTTTTTTTTTTTTTTATAGCCGTGAGGACAAGATTTAGGCCCCCCGGGGGGAGTGGTAGTTGAAGGGGGGCAGATAATTAGCCCGACCCCTAAAGGGGGGGATGCCCCTTTGGGGGGGGTTGCTAAACGTTTTTGGGGAAAAGCGCGGAAAGGTAAAAACCCCCCCCTTGAGAAAACCAAAAGACGGGGCCCGAGTCTATCCCCGATTTAAGAAAAACCCGAGTATTTTGATAGAGAATAGGGAAAGGAGAAATGGGGGGCGAGCCCCCGCAACCCAAAAACGATCTCCCATGTGCAAAGGGGATATTTTTTAGGAGCCCCGGGTTTTTTTTTCGCCCCGACCACCCCGGGGGAAAAAATTTTAAAGAAAACCCCTTTGGGGGTTTTAAAGGGCCGGGGCTCAGATGCCCCCATCAAATCGGAGATGAAAAACCGAGGGGAACCAGGTCTTGCCACAAATAGGTCCCAAAAAGTCTGTTTTAAAGCCTGAAAACCCGGGGATGGCACAGCTACTTTTAGTGGGATTTGGGAAAATGAATTTCCCCCCCTGGACTGGCATGGGCTTTTAAAAAGGGGTATAAAAACTGGCACCTGGGGCCTTTTAGGAGCGATACCATAGATCCATATCGGGGAAATTTTTAATCCCCCAGAATCGTGAAGCAACTGAAGGGGGGGAAACCCCCCTTCCTTTTGCGGTAAAAAACCCCCAATTTTTGTTTTCCCTTTTAAACCCGGGAAAAAACCCCCTGAACGCACTGAGAAAAGTATTCCCCCAGCTAGTGATGATGAACATCATCCGTCGGAGACCGATAAACCCCCCCCAAAAAGACAACACCCCCCCGCCATGGCCCATTTAACTGTGGGAGAGATTAACAGTCCCCAAAAATATCTAAAGGGGCCCTCCGTGCTAAATAATTTCCCGAATCTTTCGCAGAGGCCGGGGCATTCTCGAAAAATGGGCGGATCATGTGCCCGGGGGTTTTTTGGGGGGGGGGTATCCCCTTCCCCCCCTGAGGGCTTTGGGGTAAAAGTCAGAACCCTTCGCATGCGGGA
Source organism: Allobates femoralis (assembly GCA_033576535.1). Taxonomy (NCBI): domain Eukaryota; kingdom Metazoa; phylum Chordata; class Amphibia; order Anura; family Aromobatidae; genus Allobates; species Allobates femoralis. Next base: position 475,969,205 of record JARQOC010000001.1, on the reverse strand, counting down.
AAAAGAAACAAACACCCTGCGGGAAAAGAGAGAGTGAGGCAGAGCCCCCGGTGGTGGGGCCCCCGGGGTAAAACGACGGGGGACAAACTTTCCTGTTTCCTTTGGGTTTGGTTCTTTTTTCCCTGACTAAGCGGGAGATTGAAGGGGGTCGAGATGAGCTGAAAAAGGGAAAAACCGCCCTTTTCTCCATCCGTTGTCTACCCCCGGCCCGGCAGGGTTTAAAATACAGAAAAAAAACCCCAGGAAGGGGGTGGGGAAATCCCCCCTGGGAGGCCCCGTTTTCCCGTTCTGGGGAAAGGGTTTACCACTTTGGGTGATATATTGAACTGCGGAACAAGATGGGGAAATTTTGGGGGGTTGGGGAAAAACCCCCAAAAACCTTGTAGTGTCTACCGTTTTTGGGGACGCTGTGTCCGGGGCGTAGGACGGTGCCTTTATAACCCCGAGTGGGGAAAAGGGGAAAAAAAAAACCCCCCCCTTTGGGGTAAAGGGTGGTCCTAACGTCCCCCCTGACTTGGGGGGGACGAGTCCCAAAATTTAAGGGGGGGCCCCCTTTTGTAGTGTTTCCCCTTAAGAAATTTTAAAAAATCAGGAACCTGTGGCCGGGAAAATTTTAAAAAGTAAATCCCCGGGAGGGCCCCGTATTTTTGCCCCCAAGGGGAAAAAAAAGGGGGTTTTTGAATTAAAGTGGAGTGGTTTTTCCCCGCGGAAAAGTCTTTTCCAAAAATGAATTTTGGGGGGGGGTTTTTTTCGATCCGCACGGATCTAGCTGTACCTTCCTGTGTGGGGCCACCGATAGGCGGGGGCTAAAAATTTTTTTAAAAAGTTCCTCCCCTGTTTCTGGTACAGGAATCTAGAAAGAAAAAAAACTCCACTGTGAAACTGCAATGAATTAAAAGGATCGGCATAAGGGGTTTTCCCGGGGCGGATAACCCCATCCTGGTTTGTAATGTTTGGGGGGGAATGCTATTTCCCAAAAACTGACGGCCTTGGTACCGGACGTCAGGCGCCTCTTCAACCAGGGTTGTTAGACCCAGGTGGATCCTAGCAATTCCGCACAGTTGTGCCAAAGAGCTTGATGTCCTGCCCTCGATCACCCACAGTTGGCCGGCCATGTACGGCGCTGGCGACCAGGGCTCTCTCTGAGACTCTAGCCTCCCGACGGTTGCTAAGCTTTTCCTTAGGGAACTGCAACAGGTAGGTCCCTGAGAGCTGCAGCAAGGAGGAAGCGCCGCTGCTTTCCCTGACGCTGGACTCCAGCTGCACGGCGTGTGTCCTGAGGACTGCAGCGGGGAGAGGCACTGCTGAACCCATTAGCAACATGGTACCGACTTCTTGCTATGCTCTCATGTAATAGCTGCTGAGGGCCCCAGCGTACGCTGTGGGTCCCGAACACTGCAAGCAGGAGGAAAAAAATGCCAACTCCTGACCGTGGCCTTAGCGGTAACCGTACGGAGCTGCAGCAGGAGAGAAGCACGCTGATCCTCTGCTATGTGTGATAGGTAGGAAGCGTGTGAAGCTGCAGTAGGGAATAGGACCAATGACCTCTGGTTATCATGTGCAGCTGGGAAGAAATGTGTGGAGCTGCAGCAGGGAGGGAGCCCTGCTTGGCTCCGCTGCCCCGTGTGCACTTTGTGAAACTATAAGTTTATCCACACATTATCCCACTGAGCCACCTTATGTACCGTACAGTGGCGTAACTACCGGCATAGCAGCCGTAGCAGTCGCTTTGGGGCCCGGCCGCCCGGCGCTTGTGGGGGGCCCGGACCCAGCGCGCAGCCGCTGCTATGCCGGTAGCTGCGTCTAGCTGCGATATACCTTCTGTGCTCTGTCTGGTCTGGTCATTGTGTGTGGCCGTCAGGTGGGGGTGGGGGCCCGGCCGGGGGATGCCTATTCAAAGCGGCCGCAGGCGCCGCACAGAGAGATCAAGGGCCTGCCGCCGCTGTAGCCTGCTGCTGCCTCCTGCCTGACGCGCCGCTGTGTGTTTGTTCTTTTGTAGATCCCCGCCCCCCTGGCCCCCTGTGACCTCGCTTGTCCGACTCCTCGGTCACTTAGCACACAGAGCAGCCAGAGAACGAGCAGGGTTGGAAGGAGCAGCAGCAGGAGGCAGGAGGCAGAGCTACTGAGGCCGGAGAGGTGAGAGGCACCGCACGGTCCGCACCGCTAATAACAACAATATAATATTTATTGAATGACACACTAGTGTGTTAGTGAGCACCGGCAGCATGGGGGGCCCCGGGCCTGTATATACCCTGTCCTGTGTGTGTGGTGCTGGCTGGGACACTGTGAGGGGGGGCCTGTATATACCCACCAGGGGCTCTGTAACTACACCAGGGGCCTGTATATACCACCACCAGGGGCCTGTATACCACCACCAGGGGCTCTGTATACTACCACCAGGGGCCTGTATATATTCACCAGGGGCTCTGTAACTACACCAGGGGTCGTATTTACCCACCAGGGGCTCTGTATACTACCACCAGGGGCCTGTATATACCCACCAGGGGCTCTGTATATACCACCTGGGGCTCTGTATACTACCACCAGGGGCCTGTATATACCACCACCAGGGGCTCTGTATACTACCACCAGGGGCCTGTATATACCCACCAGGGGCTCTGTATACATACCACCAGGGGCCTGAATATACCACCACCAGGGGCTCTGTATACTACCACCAGGGGCCTGTAATATACCACCACCGGGCCTGTATACAAACCACCAGGGCCTGTTACCACCAAACCCGGGGGTCTGTATCTACCTCCAGGGCCTTATATTACCACCCCCAAGGGCCTGTATATACCACCACCAGGGGCCTGTATTACCACCACCAGGGGCCGTATTACCACCACCAGGGGCCTGTATATAAAACCACCACCAGGGCCCTATAAACCCCCAAACCAGGGGCCCGTATACCACCACCAGGGGCCCTGTATGCCCCCCCACCAGGGCCCTGTATACCACCACGGGGCCTGATAATACCACCACTTTCGGAGGCTGCTGTAATACTGCTGGGGCCTGTATATACCACTGAGGAGGCTGCTGTATACCACTGGGGCTGGGTGTAAACTGCTGGGCCTGTATAACCACTGGAAGGCGCGGTATCCACTGGGGCGCTGTATATACTGCTGGGGCCTGTAAGGGGAGTGTCTTGAAGGGGCGTGTCTTGGGGGGGGGCGTGTCTGGAGGGGCGTTCTTGGAGGGGGCCCCTTAAAAAAGTTTTGCTATGGGGCCCTGCCAGTTCTAGTTACGCCCCTGGTACCGTTACTGCCCCCACTGCTTGCTGGGGGCTGCAGGGGAGCCTGTATGATGATACTGGGCAAACTGGCTCTGTATCAGGGCTTGTATGCATCCTTTTCCTCAGCACTCTGCAAGGTGCTCCTGGCTCTGTATGGGCTTTATTATCCCTCACAGCCCAGTCCACTCCTGCCCTCAGTCACTCAATGGCCACCGCTGGATGCAGGCCCTTCCACATAATGGGCGGGCTCATGCAGCCCGGCCTCCATATACTGGCCGCCGCTGTATGTCCCAAATTATCTGTGGAGAAGGACGAGGGGGAGTTGAGGGAGATGCCCGGCAAAATGCCGCCAAAAGAAACCTTTCCCCCGCCCCTTGTGCAGCTCCAGGCCCACCCCTCCATGATGCTGTCCTCTGGGGGCGGAGCATGCAGGGATATAGAAACCCGTGCCCTGCACGCTCTGTTCCGCCCCCTGAATGAAGATACCGCGTCATCCCGCGTCTCTGGTGCGGCCGGGGGCGGAAAAGAGGCGGTGGCTTCGCGCTACGCCGAAGCCGCGGCCTCAAGTTAAAACAGATGCCGCAAATGACGGCGGCCGGTGCGGAGGTCCGGTCCGGACCGGAACGGACTGGACCCGGCCAGACCCCTGGGGCTGTGGCCATATAGCGCTTGCCCCAGCGCAGCCCGCCATCAACAGCCACCCCATAGGACTGGGTCTCCTGGAGCGCGGTCTAGAGTGGCAGCCCCCATGGGGAAAAAGCCCATGGAGTTTGGTCTCCTGGAATCCATGTACTGTGCTGGTTTCCGTAGGGAGCCCAGCAAACTGGGCTCCTTAAAACAGCATGGGCCCCCATGCCCCATTAGGAGAAAAAACAGCGAAGGCTGATCTCCTGAGTGCCTGTCTCCCAATAGATGCTGCTGCAAATTGTATCCCCATTAGAGAACCTATCTCCTGTGTCAGATTCCAGGGTTCAGCTGAATTGTATCCCCCATTGGGGGGCTGCAGGCAGAACTGGGCCCTGGGGTATCCTCAGAACACTAGCTAGGCTGAGGCTGCTGGAGTGTGCTGGGGCAGCTGCAGGCAGACATGCCGAGTGCTGCGGCCCGTGTCCTCAGAAATCCGTATGGGGATTGCGCCAGTCCACCAGATAGTGCCCTACCTGCGCGTCTAAACTAAAAAGCCCGAAGGGTGATTAGGGAGGGATGTCACCGCCGCAGGCTGCTGTGTATCCCCAGCTTCAACCCAAGGTCTCCAACAGTGGGACGGGGAAGGGGGAGCCCGTCGTCTCGACCTCAACCAGGCACCCCCAACAGTGGTGGGCCAGGAGGGAGCGGGAGTTAGGGGGAAAAAAAACGACCTCAACCAGGCGCCCCCAACAGGGGGGCCGAGGAGGGACCATGCCGGGATCTTGTCAGAGACCCACTTTTCTTCTTCTTGAAATAAAAAATCAAAAAGTGAAAAAATTTTTTAGGACAATAAAATTTAGGTGTGCCTCCTATCGAAAAAAGCAAAACTGGTGAAACATTTCCCGCTCCAGGGGGGTATACGCAGAGGGGAAACCACTTAACTCTTTTGCAGATTCTGCCAGTGTCGCCTCCTAGGGACAGCAGCATAACACCCCCGGTCTGTGTCCCCCAATGAGGCGAAGGAAAAAAGGTTATTTTTTACCTCCCATGCCAGTACGCACAGCGGTGTCGGTCCCGCACCTTGGTGCTCACGTAAAGTTATTAAGTCATGCGAGCTCCATTCCTGTCCAATCACCAATGCTTCATTTGTACCGCCAAAAAATAATAAGTAAGAAGAGAAAGTAAGAGCGCAGCTGGCTGTTCACTGCTTGTTGATTCTTATACATCTGAAAGCAGGGCAGTGAATTGGTGCAGGCTTGCGTAAAGAGTAACCAAAAATGAGCTCCGAAAATGCGAGTGCTGACACCGCTGCAACGGCGGAGTTGATATAAGCTCTTATCTTTTAACAGGGCAATTATCCGAATTAGAAGAAGCTGTCCAAGAAGTGGACACCTCTTTACATATTACATTGTACATACAAAAGTAATGGCATAGCTTTGTATCCAAAGAAAAAAATGACAATCCCATGCATCATAAAAAAATCTAGCAGCTGTATGCAAATTAGGCTTGAAGGGACCACCAAAGAGCAAATAGATTTGCACTGCTTGGCCCAGAATCTACTTCATAGTCGGACCATACAGTACTTGGGTTTGGATTCAATTTTTTATCATTCAGGATGCCCTTACATTATTAGGACAGTACATACAGTACAGACCAAACGTTTGGACACACCTTCTCATTCAAAGAGTTTTCGTATTTTCATGAAATATGAAAATTGTAGATTCACACTGAAGGCACAAAACTATGAATTAAACATGTGAATTACTTAACAAAAAAGTGTGAAACAACTGAAAACATGTCTTATATTCTAGGGTTTTTCAAAGTAGCCACCTTTTGCTTAGAGTACTGCTTTGCACGCTCTTGGGATTGTCTTGATAGGCTTCAAGAGGTAGTCACCGAAATGGTTTTTACTTCACAGGTGTGCCCTGTAGGTTTAAATAAGTGGGATTTCTTGCCTTAAAAAGGGGGTGGGGCATTAGTTGTGTTGTGCAGAAGTCTGGTGGAAACACAGTGATACTTCCTACTGAATAGACTGTTAGAATTTGTATTATGGCAAGAAAAAAGCAGATGATAAAGAAAAACAAGTGGCCATCATTACTTTAAGAATAAGATCAATCAGTCCGAAAAATGGAAAACTTTGAAAGTGTCCCCAAGTGCAGTTGCAAAAACCTCAAGTGCTACAAAAAACTGGCTCACATGAGGACCGCCCCAGGAAAGGAACCAAGAGTCATCTCTGCTGTGGAGGAAAGTTCTCTGAGTCACCAGCCTCAGAAATCCAAATTAACAGCAGCTCAGATTAGAGACCAGTAAATGCCACACAGAGTTCTAGCAGCAACCATCTCTACAACAACTATTAAGTGGGACTGTGTGCGCAGGTCTTCATGGAAAAATAGCTACTAGGATCCACTGCAAAGGGACAGCAACAAGCAGAAGAGACTTGTTTGGGTTAAAGAAAACAAAAAAATGACATTAGACCAGTGGAAACTGTGCTTTGGTCTGATGAGTCCAAATTTTAGATCTTTGGTTCCAACCACTGTGTCTTGTGCAACGCAGAAAAGGTGAACGGATGGACTCAACATGTCTGGTTCCACCGTGACGCATGGGGAAAAGGTGTGATGGTGAAGGGGTGCTATCCCAATGACCGGCCTTCACAGTCACTAGCCCCTGAACCCAATCGAGATGGTTTGGGATGAGCTGGACCGCAAGTGAAGGCAAAAGGGCCAACAAATGCTAAGTATCTCTGGAACTCCTTCAAGACTTTTGGGAAGACCATTTCCATGACTACCTCTTGAAGCTCATCAGAGAATGCCAAGAGTGTGCAAAGCAGTAATCAAAGCAAAAGGTGGCTACTTTGAAGAAACCTAGAATATAAGACATATTTTCAGTTGATTCCCACTTTTTGTTAAGTATAAAATTTCCCAAACCGGGTTTTAAAATTCATAGTTTTGATGCCTTCAGTGTGAACTACAATTTTCATATTCATGAAAAACAGAAAACTCTTTGAATGAGGTGTGTCCAAACTTTTGGTCTGTACTGTATCTGTGCTCTTTAAAGAAGCAGCCCATGTGCACTGACACAAAACCCTCTAATGCTCTCTCAGCCGATGTTTTTTATGCTAGAATTCTCAGTTGGCGCATCACATCTCTGGTAATAAGGGTAAATTTTTCATTGGGGGACAAATAACTAAACAAATGCAAAAACATGCTGATAATTTCCCCTCGATAAAAAAAAAAGGAAGTTGGGGATTCAAAAAAACCAGTTTATAGTTAACAATTGCAGGATAAAACATAGCAAAGTCTGTATCACCTTCCTAATAACTGCTAGCAATATGAGCTATCATTGCCTCCATTAAATGATGTTCTGTTAGTAAGCTGAATCCACTCATTGTATCAGGAAATGAATCCCTTTTGAAATGTAAAAACTATAAAAGTGAAAAATCTCATGGCCGTATTTTTGGGTTCCTGCCACCATAGCACTTTCGAGGTTGCGCCCCTCCCCCCCATCCCGTGCTGACAGTCAACTAAGTGTAGTGCACACGAATTTTAAATTTTTCAGACAGATCCGCTCATATTCTTCTGATAAAGAAACAACTAAATGCTAAAAGGAATGAATCATGCACGCTAATGTAAAAAATGACTTTTCTGTTTATATGTTCAGTCTTTGAGGTTTTCTTTTTAACTGTGTCCTGAAGCACATTTGCGAAGTCCAATACTCCGGGGTTCACAGAGATCAGAGGCCCCTGTAGCCTTCAAAGAGTAGCCTTTAAAGAGTAGCGAGGACCCCATACACATGAGACTCAATCAGCTAAACCCACCAATATGAACAGGTTGTAGGGACACTCATCTAATGTGTGTGGGGGTTCTAACGATGATTGGTCAAGGGAATAAGGGTCAAGCATGTCCAGGATGTAGATCCCTTTTGGGCCTCTAAGGCTACGTTAACACACAGCGTAAGTGCTGCATTTTGTGGGATCCGTTTTTAGGTGCAAAACTGCACAAGAATGATCCCACAGAACGCAGCATTGTGTGTGAACGCTGCGCGCTTTTCTTCCTTTCGCTTTACTCACTTCGCTGTGCTCCCCCGGTGACCACCGATGATCTCTTCTCATCCCCGCTGGGCCGCGGCGAGCATGGCTTCTAGGACCCCACACCACCAGTGAAACCAAAGGGGATGTCGCTCGGTAACATGGTGCTGTCCCGGGTCCACCAAAGGCTTATAACCTCGCGATGAATGAGCTCTCCGTTGGAGCGCGGCAAGGGAGTAAAAGCGCAGCAAAAGTACAAAAAGAATGAAAAATGTTCATTCTTTTTACGCATCTACTTTTCACCCCAAAGGCAGATGTGTAAAAAGTGCACGTGGAATGGAAAAAAGTGAAATGCATTGACTTGGCTGGGACAGCAAACGTCAATGCTTCCACTGCATTCCACTGCGTTTGAGCATCCGCAAAATATGCGGTGAAAGCAGAATTACACTGTGTGAACATAGCCAAGGATAAGATCACCAGAGATATCTAGCAGCAGCTCCAATAGAGAATACAGGAACACTTGGAAGAATGATTGCTCCTGTATAGGGAAAAACTAAGAAAGACGCTGCACATCGATACCTATCTATAATGTTTTAGGGGCTTTAGTCAATTAATTGTTTGGCTCACATCAGCTGTATTTTTAGTCCAGCACACCACCCTAAAAGGTTTTAGGATCAAGCCGTTAAGTTAAAGATTACAACATTCACATGACTACATCACCAGAACTCCTGACAATACAATAATACATCACCAGAACCACTGTTAATACAGTAATACATCACTAGAACCCACATCAGAACATCACCAAAACCACTGTCAATACAGAAGTAATTCACTAGAACCCTGTCAGTACATCACCAAAACCACTGTCAATACAGTAATACATCACCAGAAACACCGTCTTTACATCACCAAACATTACAAACACTGTATAAACATGTGTGCAATTTAGTTGACATTCTGGGGGGAAAGACTCTTTTAAAATATCAATATTACCAATATATTGTCCTGCTTCTCCCAAGACTAACCCTCTTGTCTGGTCTTCTGCAGCACATACCAAAGCAGTGTCATTGTAATGTTTCTAACTAAAGAATAACTACCTTAAGTAAACACTATCCCATGCCCTAAATAAATAATTGCCCCTCACTGTGCTTCCTGCACAAATGACTCCACACAGTCTCATTTATGGTATATGGCCTCCACAATATTCTCCAAACTCTATTATAAGCCCCCTTATTCTTTGCATTCTGCATACTGAGCCCTCTCAGTCTCTTTAGTGAGTACTCCTCGTGCAACCCCCATCTCCATACTGTGCCCCTCACATGTTACTTTTCTATACCGTGCCCCTCCAATCTAACCCTTCTCTATACTGCACCCCTCATGTCCCATTCTGCTCATCCCCCATGTGCAATTCTGCTCATCCCCCATGTGCAATTCTGCTCATCCCCCCATGTGCCATTCTGCTCATCCTCCCATGTGCCATTCTGCTCATCCCCCATGTGCCATTCTGCCCATCCTCCATTGCCATTCTGCCCATCCCCCTTGTTGCATTCTGCTCATCCCCATATGCCATGCTGTTTATCCCCCATATGTGCCATGCTGCTCATCCCCCCATGTGCCATGCTGCTTGTAATGGATGCCCTCCACACCTTTCGGGTGGGCTGTCATCTTAATTGTCTGCCGCCGAATTGATGCTTTGTCTAAGTGTGTGCACGCCAAGGTAAGAACCACGCTGACCACCCATGTCAAAGTAGAGCTTAATGACAAAGACCTTTATTAAGGGAGGAGTTAACAGTTATATACGACTCCTAAAGGGATGTTAAAAGGGGTGTTTGCATCATATTATGCTGAATCTACATTTTATTCTGAAAAAAAACATTCAATTATATTCTGTGAGTTAGTATTCCAATTCAGCCTTGATTAGTACAGTACATTCAGAACATGCTGATAAGAACTTCTACACTGCTACATCTAACTCAAAACATTATATAAAATCTGAGACAGAGGAATTCTAGAGGAAAGTGCAAGGATTCACATAACCATGCTTCTGGAAGGTTTCAGAATGGCTTCAATAAAACTTATATAAATTATTAACTATTTATTGCCATGACAGCTCATCCCCCATGTGTCCCAGGCTGCTCATTCCCCTCCTCCCCATATGTCCCCAGGCTGCTCATTCCCCCCTCCCCATATGTCCCAGGCTGCTTATTCCACCCCTCCCCATATGTCCCAGACTGCTCATACCGTCCCTCTCCATATGTCCAAGGCTGCTCATCCCCCCCCTCCCCATATGTCCTCAGGCTGCTCATTCCCCCCCTCCCCACATGTCCCAGGCTGCTTATTCCGCCCCTCTCCATATGTCCCAGGCTGCTCATTCCCCCCCCCCCCTCCCCATATGCCCCAGACTGCTCATTTCCTCCCTACCCATATGTTTAGCCTGCTCATTCCCACCCTCCACATATGTCCCTGGCTGCTCATTGCCCCCTCCCCATATGTCACAGGCTGCTCATCCCCCCCCTCCCCATATGTCCCAGGCTGATCATTTTCCATTTTCCCCTTTTGTCCATGCCACTCCCTTCCCACACTCCCAGCCATCTCCTCTTCATTGGCGCTATCTTCGCTCTAAAGCGCTAACCTAGCTCCACGCTCCCGGCAGCCAAGCGACATCTTCTTCACATCTCCCACACTGCAGACACCAGCAGTGTGATGATTCATCACACACTGCAGGCTGTGACCTCTGCAGGAGTGCAGGGTTGGATTTAGGGTGGGGAGCCAAATGGACTCTATTGACCCCGTAAGTGCAAGGGTGCTCACATTAATTTGCAATACTGCCTTCAAGGCACAATTGCAAATGAATATTGTGCCCCCCTCCTTTCTCTAAAAACACTCCGGATTTAATAAAGAGTTTGAGGAGGGAGGGAGATTTAAAAAAAAAAAATGTATTTTTTTTACTTGATCCTGGTGCCTCCCCTTGAAACCTGGGGCATAGGCATGTGCCCTCAGGTGCCTGATGGAAAATATAGCCCTGAATATCATATGTTTAAAAGACTATTCTGCATTAACTTTCACCTTTATGGGAATTTTTTTTTAAATAACAACCCCTGTTTTATAAGCCCTATCATAGCCCATATGTCTTAGCAAGGAAATTTCTTGTTAAGGAACACTTGACAGGTCCTTGTATACAGAGCATAACATAAGAATGGTGCCATGCACATTTTCCAGCAACAGCTGCTGTAGGGAAATGTCTGGCTGGCTACCAGCAAAATCAAATCAACTATTTTCCAGGAATTATGCTTTTCATTGATGAGATGATACGTATAAGTTAATGCCACTAACAGAATTTATACAACAAATGACATTACAACTGCCGAGATCCCAAGTGATTAATTGATGAGTTTTCCCATAGTTGAAGTGTGTAGACACAGGGGTCAGTGGGTGTTCTCGTCCGCTGGCCCAGCTGCCTTTAGAAACATCGCATGGACTAGGCTCATCCTGCTGAATGTCTGAAATCCTTACCATGGGCAGAACACTACTCAGACAACACAGGGTGAGGGAAGCAAACAATAGTAAAACTTTGTTGGATCCGCAACAGTCAAAGGCAAATAACATGTATCCAGCAAAACATACAATGTAACAGGCAACAGAGTGTTCCCTTCCGCTGGTTCAACAGGAAATAGAATATTCGTGCCTTCAGGGCTTCTAGGGCCAATTACCCAAGTCCAGCGGTACACCGCTTTTGGTGGCACCCTCTAAGAAGGGATAGAGGCCAACTTTGTAAGCTAACTGAGCACAGCAAAGTCTGTAGCCAGGTGACTGAATTGTCCCAACCTGGCTACCTTCCAGCCGAATCCTATGATCCTAGGCTGTACTTCTATAGAATATGATCTAGGTTATGATCTTCTAGCCAGGATCAAAGCCCCTAGGCTGAAGTCATGTAGAATATGAAGATACAATGTGATCCTGGCAGCCGGGACCAAAGCCCCTAGGATGATGACATGTAGCATATCACCCCTGGAGACTGAAGCAAGTCCATTTTATACCCCAAGACTTCACCTCAGGATCTTATGTTCTTACAGGATTGGTGAGATAAGGCTGTTCTCTCATTGGTCAGCATTTCAATCTAATTGCATAATTGTCCTCTGAATGATGTAGACAGAGGGGCTGAAAGAAACAATGACTTACTACTCATGAGTTAACAAACAAAAGAACAATACATCTGGCTTAATTAAGAATATTTACCCCACAACACAGATGGTAATATGTTGTGCCCTCACCTTCCTTTACCTTGTTAATTAGCCCCAGAAACTGCTGAATCTTGTTGAGGTTCACTGTTTATGGTACGGCCAAGGCGTAATAGGCCTCTGATCATCCTTATCGTCTTGTTGGCATTGTCACTTGGCATTTCCTTTTTTGTGGTGATGTCAGAAACAGAGGCTCATATCTATACACCTCACCCTGATTTCCTCCCCCATGTTGGGCAGCTATACTTCAGAAAAGCACAAAGGTGGGTTATGTAAATTGGGCCTCCCTAAAGTTATTATCAATCTTCAAAAGTCAATGGCCACAGTCTGGTTAGGTTTACTAACTGTTGTAAGCTTAGAGGAGGATGATGGAAGCTAGGAACATGGGTTATCTTCAGAAGGGGTGGCAGAAAGATCAGCATCAGAGTGGTGCTTGGCTTGGATGTGGGTGATGGCTGTTACAGACTGGCTGGATAGTCCTTGTCCTAGGTAAATCTCCAAAGTAACCAGTGTGGACAGGCCATCCACGAGCCCCACTTTCACTTTCCCCTGGTTGGTTCCCAAAATAACAGGCAAACAGGCATGGAGAGACCATCCAGGAGCCACACTTAAACCTCTCCCTTGTCAGTTACCAAAATATCAGGTGTGAGGAGGCTGTCCACATGTACCATTTCAACCTCTTTCTGCTCAGTCCACAAAATAACAGGTGTGTGGACGGTGTCCATAAATCCCACTTCAGCTTCTTCCTGGTCAGTCCCCCAAAATGACAGGCATGGCGAGGCTGTCCACAAGTCCCACTTCAACTTCTTCCTGGTCAGTTCCCACAATAACAAGTGTGGGGATTCTGTCCATAAGTCCCACTTCTACCTCTTTCTGGTGAGTCCTCAAAATATCAGATCTGGGAATGCTGTCCATAAGCCTCACATCAGCCTCTCCCTGGACGTTCTCCCAGTTAAAATGTACACCTGCCACAGCGATAATCTACATGCTGACCCCCAGCCAGGGAGATGGTCTTGAAGTCCCTAGGTTTGCATACTACTGATCTTAACAGTTTAGCTTGCAGATGGGCTCTAGGCATGGGGCCCTGCTTTTGAGACAATCTTTGCACATGTTCAAGGCACCAACACATATAACAGCGCTGTGGACTGAGCAAGTCACAGGTCCTGTTTGTAGACCTTTGCCATGGTGGGGCTTCTGCTGGGTAGCGCGATCAACATGCTCAAGTGGCTGGTGCTGACTGTAGGTTAACTGGAACCCCCAAAACTAATTCCAAAACACAAGCCCTCTCCTCTCTTGAGGCTTCATGCCCCAATGCAGCCAACATATCCTTGATTCTTGCTGCTTGTCACTAAGTTTTCTTCCAGACTGTCACTGTATCCATGATGTAGCACACAGTTTAAATCTTCTGGGTCAATCTCAGTGGGGTTCTCATCATCCTCCACATCATTCTGGGCATCTCAATGGACCAATTTCTTGATCAAATCTGACTGGGTGTCAGTGTCCCTGTATTCAATCTGGCACATCTCCTGTAGTAACCGTTTACTGCTGAGGGTATATGACCAGTCTGATCCACTTCCCAAGGCTGAGCTGGTGGAGTTGGACATGGCAGCTTCCAAAACCTGTGTGCCTCACGTATGGCCTGCTGGGTATGCCTATATGCCTTGCTGGTTGCTGAGCCCCTTGGACGGTGTTCACGAGCACCAGTGTCCTGCAACTCGCTCAGATCAGCGGGCTGAGTATCATCCCAGAGCTGCCAATTTTGGAACCACGGGGGTCAGTGAGTGGTCTTGTCCAATGGCCTAGCACCTTTAGAAAGACCTCAAGGACCAAGGCTCGTCCCACTGAACTCCAGAACTCCTTACCCATAGACAGAACACTACTCAGACAACACATAGTGAGGGAAGCAAACAATGGTAAGACTTTATTGGATCCCCAACGGTCAAAGGTATATAGCACCTACCAGGCAAAACACACAATGTAACAAGCAACAGAGTGTCACCCTTCTGCTGGCTCACCAGGGATTAGAATGTCCATGACTTTGGGGTTTCTAGGGCCAACTACCCCAGTTCAGCAGCACGCCGCTTTTTCTGGGCACCCACTGAGAAGCGATAGCCAAATGTTTAGGAAGCAATCCAAGCACAGCAAATTCTGTAGCCAGGTGATTGAACTATCCCAACCTTGGTATCTTCCAGCTAAATCCTAGGATCCTAGGCCGAACTACTGTAAAATATGATCCAGGTTATGTTTGTTTAGCCAGGACCAAAGCCCCTATCTGAAGTCAAGTAGAATATGAAGACACAATGTGACTGAAACAAGTCCTTTTTATATCCCAAGCCTTTACCACAGGATCTTGTGTTCTTACAGGATTGGTGGGATAAGACTGTTCTCTCATAGGTCAGCAATTCAATCCGACTGCATAATTTTCCTCTGAATGATGTAGACAGAAGGGGCTGATATAGTTTGCAATCCACAAACTAAGACACTGGGGTTCTGAGCAGTATGGAAAGAAACAATGAATTACTTCTCATGAGTAGGGATGGGCGAACTGTTTGTTTTTTGCCGAGTTTGTAACCAGCGTTGCCCTGTTAAAGTAAGCAAACAGTTTAATAACAATACTCATTATACTTACCGGATCCGTGTTCTCCCTTTCAGCTGTGCCACAGCGAGGCATAACTCCGGACATCTCATTATCCTCTGGAAATATTCACGTGACTGATTCCAACAGCCAATCATGGCAATAAATAGTTAATACTTTATATAAGTTTATTGAAATAATTCAGAAATCTTCCAACAGCATGTTTATTTAAATCTTTGCACTTTCCTCATTATCTCTTCTTCTCTCCCCTATCCTCCCCTCCTCTTGAATTCTTCTGTCTCAGAAGCTGTTATATATATTGTTTTGATTTAGATGTAGCAGTGCTGAAGCTCTTATCAAGATGTTCCTGTACCGAATGTACTAACCAAGGTTAAACTGAATTGCTAACTAACACACAAAATATGATTGAATGTTCTCTTCAAAATAAAATGCAACACCCCTTTAATATCACTTTAAGGAGCTGTAAAAAAAACTGGCTACCCCTCCCTAATAAAGGTCTTTATCATTAAGCCCTACTTTGACTTGTTGTCAGCGTGGTTCTTACCGTTGGCGTGCACAAACTTAGACAAAGCATCAATTTGGCCCCAGACACTTAGGAAGATAGCCCACCCGAAAGATGTGGAGGGCTCCCATTACATCACATATGACCGGAAGTTAAGGCGTGGCCCGAAAGTGATGCAGCACCGCGGCACAGCAGGAAGAGGGAATGCCTAACCGGTAAATATATTAACGTGTATTAACTGTTTGTTTACTTAAACAGGGCAACGCTGGTCATAAACCAGGCAAAAAATGAACAGTTCGCACATCCCTACTCATGAGTTAACAAAGAAAAGAACAATACGCGTGGCCAAATTAAGAAATTTAACCCATGACGCATATGGTAATATGCTGTGTCGTCACAAGAAGTTCTTACCTTTCCATATGATAGGTAAATCTTGCCAATCAGAAGAGTCCTACCACTGCTCCCCCCACTACAAATCACAACAACAAGGCTCTGCAGAACTATGAATGGCTGGGGCATGTGCAGCACCATATCATTCATTCTCTATAGTAGTGTTCCCCACCTCCAGTCTTCAAAGGCAACCAACAGTGAATGTTTTACTTAGCAATGCACAGGCGCTGGAATCATCACCTGTGCAGGTGATTAAATTATCACCTGTGCAATACTAAGGAAATCATGAAAACATGCACTGCTGGTGGCCTTTGAAGACTGGAGTTGGGGAACACTGCTCTATAGGACTGCTGGATAAAGCTTTGACAGTCTCGAACAAATGGAATGGTGATGTAGACAATTTAATTCAAACAGCATTTTTGCAGAGCTCTGTTCTTGGGTTTGTGGAAGTCCCACCAATCATAGTGTGAAATAATACTGAATGGAAAAGGGGAATGGAATAGGCTCACCCCTCCTTCAATTCCAATCTGGGTCAGGTGCACTGCTGCGGCCGTCCACCGCCTATGTCCAAAACCATGAATAAAGAATGAAGATGCTGGCACCCAAATCCAATATTTCAAACTTCCTTTACTTGTGAAAATCTCACAACATTAATAAAAGCATCCTGAGGCAAATGTGCCCTGTCAACCATTTTGTCACTGATGAAAGTTTTTACTGAAACACGTCTGACAGGGCCCATTTGCCTCAGGATGCTTTTATTAATTTTGTGAGATTTTCACAAGTAAAAGAAGTTCGAAATATTGGATTCGGTTGCCAGCATTTTCATTCTTTATTCATAGTGTGAAAGCAGCCTAAAAGATAAAAAATAACTCTTTATTAATTCACTGGAGATCACAGTTGTAATCTCATTGAATGGACATGAATAGCAGATCCTAGTAATAAGGCGTCTACTAGTGATGAGCGAGCAGTAAAATGCTCGGGTGCGCGATGCTCTGGTCGAGCATATCAAGATGCTCGAGTGCTCGACCAAGCACCGAGCCCAATGCATATCAATGAGTGATAGGCTCCGCCCACAGACTTCCGGCTATAAAATGAGTGTTTCTGGGAAATGGCAGGAGGGTGGGCTTTTTCAAATCGTCGCAGCATACAATACTTCGCTGTGCCCCACAGAGAGACCCTAACAATCAATCTGCTCTCTGTGAGGTGCTCACTTTGTGCACTGTAGGGAGCTGTATATTTGTGTCACATCGATAATGTTTAGTGAGGAGTCCGAGCACCTCGGAGGTGCTCGGTGCTTGCCGAGCATGCCGAGTACCGGGATACTCGTGCGAGTACTGAGTAGCGCTGAGCATGCTTGGTCATCAATAGTGTCTACTTTACTTAACACTTATAAAATAAATAGCGGCCCGCCTCTTCACAATTTTTGAGTCCAGGCACTGACAGACCTCCTTAAGGCACTAAAGACAGCTTATGCAAAACAGCACAGACTTCCCAAGCATACTGAAGGTTAAGGCTGCGTTCAGACAAGCGCATATTTAGTGCGTTTTTTGCATGCGTAATATGCATCCAAAACACATTGCATATCATTAAAGTCTATGAAATATTGAGAGTGCTGTGCCAATGTAGCGTAATTTTGCAGAGAATTTTAGTTGCATATTACAGATGCAGAAAAATAACGATCATGTCAATAGTTTAACGCATGTACTGTATTTTCGATAGACCCGATTTTTTAAAATGTGTGTCACATATGCATACTTGTTATCTGTAAGAAACATATCATATGACACTTCATTGTTTTGTTAATAATTGGTGGTAAAAACAAGTAATAAGATAAAGAAAAAAACTCCACATGATTTCCAAGCCCTTTTTGAGTCTAAAACATGCACCTTAAAACGGATAACCATTAACGTGCATTACAGTATAACAACTTACCTGAAAACCACAAACCATGAATTTACTGGTTGATCTGGGTAAGTAACCATATAGTCAGCAAATGCAATCCTGTACCGCTCATCTGCATAGCAGGGATATTTATGCGAAGCAGCACTATGCTTAAACATATACCTGAGAAACATAGATCTATCAGTATAATTATAACTTGTACATCTAGGATAAGTGTATTTACAGTTAAAGAGTACCTCTTATCACAAAGTAGCATGTTAAAATAAAGGTACAGCCATAGAGGTGCTGTTAACAGATTCAATAGATACCTTTAATGAAGAAATCAGTATCCTGGTTTTTCTTTAATTGACATTTGAAGTTTGGGTGTAATAAGCCTTTGTGCTTTGGGGCAGGACTGTGGGTAGGTTCTTCAGCTCTTCCTCCCTATCTTGTCTGTATGCGCATCATTCTTTAAAGTTTGCTCCAATACCATCTTCATCGCATGGGATTTTTGTATCTCCCAACTATCTTCAGTAAAATGGTGCTGGTGGTGGCGCATGTACAGATTCAGATCTCGGCTGAATGAGGAAACAAGATTGCAATCTGGGTATAAAACACCACTAACACAATTTTTCCGAAGACCAACAGGGGATGACTCTGCGCATGCAGCACCATTAGCCCCATTTTACTGAAGACTGCTGGAAGGTGAATTTACGCTAGCTCCACCCACGGTGTGGATGTCGCCAATGCAAACATTAAAAAAGGAGGCATGTACAGACACAGACACCAGAAGCAGGCGAAGAGGCCAAGGCAGAGCTGAAGACCCTACCCACAGTCCTGCCCCAATGAACTAAAATCTTATTACACAAAACTTTCAACACAACCAGGATGTGAATTTCTTCACTAAAAGTATTGCGATACTGAGGCATTAGGATGCCAAGCATGTGGCGTAACACAAGGGTAACAACGGGTTGGTAAACAAGGAAGGCCCTGGCGATAGGGAGAGGGGTGAGAAGTCACCTTCTGACATTCATCTAAGTCGAAACCCTTCACTCCATAATGTCCCTATATGGGGTCTTCCCCCAATCACTGTCACGTGCCTAGGCCCTCGCTGGCCCTGAACTCACCTTGGCTAGTGTGAAGGCCAACAAGGACACTCCGGTAGTCTCACCACTGCAATAATACAATGCCAGGTAAGGGAAACAGACAGAGGGAAATAGACACAAAAGAGAAAACAGCTCCTCAATTGCACCACAACTACAAGTGTCACTATTCCTCAGCTTTTTTCAGAGACAGGATCCTACTGAAGTGGTCAGCATAAAAGGAAATTTATAACCAGCATCAGATGGTAAGTTACTCTTTATAGCGGAGGGCATAAGTCTCAAAAGTGCTGCACCTGAGATTAAGGCTACAGAGATCTGCTAGATAAGACAAAGTAGATTTTTTTTGTGTTTTACAGATGGGCCTGGGGACAGTATTCTAAAATGCTGTATATAAGGGCTTACTGGTGGTATGTTTAGATGCTCCATTACATACTTCTGATGCTGAATTTTAAGGTGAGGATGCAGGAGGTTTACTTCTGATGACTCTTCCATGAAGCCCATATTTGTGCATGTGTCTCTGAACAGAAGAATTATGTACCACAGCTCCCGTCTTCTAAGCTTTCCTGAAGGTCTTTTGCAGTGAAACGGATGTTATAATTTGCCTTTCTAGCAATCCTATGAGAACTCTCACTGAAAATTTGCTTTGTCTTCCAGACTTTAACTTGACCTCCACTGTTCCTCTTAACTACCATTTCTTAATTCTATTTCTATCTAAGGAAAGGGCAACTTGAAAACACTTTACTATCTTTATTTAGCCTACTCCTGCTTTGTGGGCCTTCACCATTTTCATTTTAAGAGAGCTAGGAACCTGCTTGTGAGAACCCATCGCTGCTGTTTTTTGGCATAAGGTTAGAGAAGGCTAGGTCTTTATGAAGCTGTGAAATTTGCAGCACCTGGACTTTCCTAATGATGATAGTGAACATGCCATAACCCTAACAGACTAATTACGGCCTGAGATTTTGGTCAAAGTAATTTGAGCACCCAAAACTCCAAGGGTGCTCAAACGTTTGCATGCATTTTCCTTTTTGTGAGTCTTAAAATGTTAAAGGGGTGGTCTGGGTTTTTGTATAATTCATATTTGTATCTAGGTTGCAAAATGTTGACAGTATGTAATTTACACATTGTCAACATTTTGCATTGTTACCTAAATATCACTATTTTGCATCTGCAAGAGAGCGACCAGGGGGCGTGTTTGTTTTGGAGTCTGGGTGCAAATATCATAACTGGTTGTTTATGCCCAGTCTCCTACAAACATGCCTAAGACTCCTATCCACCCAGAGGCTTCTGCATACCAGGCCACCTGGAGACTCCTACAGCCCCCCAAGATTTCAGCATATCCGGCCACCCCCAGACACCTACAGGCCCACCCCCAGATTTCAGTATACTCGGCCACCCAGACTCCTACAGGCCCACACACCCAGACTTCAGCATACCTGGCACTCAAAGACTTCTACAGGCCCTGCCCCCCCTGACTTCAGCATACCTGGCCACTCAGAAAATCCTACAGATTTGGTACACTGTTTCAATGGAGGAGGTGAGAGCTGTATGCACTCACCTCCTCCCCCTGTGGCCATGCTGTCAGTGGAGCGTCCTCCTCTCTGCTGTAGCCACCCACTCTTTGCAGTGCTGCCGATCTCCTTCACAGAGTGGGACACATAATGGGCAGCTGCGGGAGACAAGAGCACACTTCGCTGACAGTGCGGACACAGGAGGAGGTGAGCGCACACTGCATTGCATACAGCAGTCACCTCTTCCTCTGACACAGTGTATTGATTCTACAGCTTAGTGCACTCAGCAGTCATCTCCTTCACACAGCTGCATATTCGGCACACTGTGCCAGAGAAGGAGGTGACTGCTATGTTCAATGGGGGTGGGTGGTCATATTGGGGACTGGATGAGTGGCCATGCTTGGAACTTGGGAGGGCTTGTATGAGTCTGACTGAAGGGGCATGCTGAGACTGGGGCGGGTCTATAGGAGACTGGGGGTGGCTGGGTATGCTGAAGTCTGGAAGGGGGCAAGCCTATAGGAGTCAGAGACATGTTTGTAGGAGACTGGACATAAACGACCAGTTATGATGCTTGCACCCCGGCTCCAAAACAAACACGCCCCTGGTCAGTCTCCTCCAGATGCAAAATAGTGATATCTAGGTAACAATGCAAAATGTTGACAGGGTGTAAATTATAAACTGTCAACATTTTGCAGCCTAGATACACATATAAATTATACAAAAAGCCCGGACAATCCCTTTAAGGTTGAAAAATTTTTGGGGGCCTAAAATACAAAGGAAATGTCATCCTAAACTTTATACCTTTTAGAGATCATTTCACCTTCAATAAGCTTAAATGTACACAATAACAGTAATTTTGACCAGGAGTGCCCAAACCTTTGCATGCCACAGTATACACATATTTATCATGCAAATACAAAGTAACTGATTTTTCTGTTAGCGGCTGACTTTCTTGCATGGTCACCTATATAGACATAAGGGCTCTTGACTGTAGGTACATTTGCCATTTTTCCTGGGGTCAGCTTTTCCACAAGTTGGCAGGACAATGTTTGAAAACTGTACATGAGAATGTTGAATATAATCTAACTAGAGATGAGCGAGTCTACTCGTTACTATTCGTTACTCACCGAATAGTAGGGTACTCAGGCTACTCGTTACTCTGCGAGTTTCCTAGTGATTACTCGTATAGTAACAAGTCAAATGTAAATCAAGGGAAATCCAATTCCTCTGCTGCTGGACCCTATAAAGAGGTCTGGCAGCAGAGGAACAACCTGCAATTCCCTAATTCATTGTTTAGAAGCCTGCGGTAAAAAGCCGTAATCTGTAAATCAAACCGGAGTCTCCCGGATTGCCCCGGTCCGAAGCAATCCGGTACCATAGAGTCCCATGTTACAGTGCGCCGGATTGTCCCAGACCGGGTGAATCCGGTTTTGACCGATTTTTAGCATCGTACCCTAAACCGGATTCTCCCGGATTGCCCCGGTCCAGTGCAATCCGGCGGCCAGTAACATGGGACTCTACGGCACTGGATTGCAGCGGACTGGGGAAAACCGGGAGAATCCAGTTTGAATTTACAGCTTACGGCTTTTTACCGCCGGCTTCTAAACAATGAATTAGGGAATTGGAGGTTTTTCCTCTGCTGCCAGACCTCTTTATAGGGTCCAGCAACAGAGGAATTAATCGCAATACTGGCTTCACCATTGACTTAAATAGGACTCGCTATACTCGTAACGAGTACCGAGTCTACTCGTTACGAGTCTAGAGAGTCTGAATTTTTCAGTACTCGCTCATCCATAAATGTAACCAAATGTTATGTAGAAAGCAATATTTTCAAATCAGACTTACCTCAAAAAATTAGTACCATATTGTTCAACATTTGGCTCAACAATTACACTGATTTTATCCAGAACACTTTTCACTGTGGTGTTTTCTTTGGTTCCTAGAATATGAAGTGTAGTAACTTTAGTTACTGGCTTATTAAAATTTAAAGTGTAACCGCCGTTTAAGTTTTTATACAATAATATTGTAGAGCAAGTGATTATAATAAACTTTCAAATATACTTCATAAGTGAACTCTGGAAGAAAACCTTTCAAAAACCTTCCAGAAAATGTCCCCACTAGGCTGTATCTAAACCTGACGTATGCTCGTTGTCAGGGACATCCGCCTTCAGCTCCACACTGAACTTGTGGCTACAGGGTAGCTGACCCACACACCTCCTTTGAAGTTTTAATGTGTTTTCAATTGTGTTTTTAACTTTTGTATTTTGCACATAATAAACTTCATTAATATTTTGGCCACTATTGGGTTTGTTTTCGGAGCTTTTGTATATGGTAATTATGGTTCCTATTTATGCACTTCCTCTTCTTTGCTGTGTCTATTATTGCTTCATTTGTGCATGCACAGGAACCAAATACCTATTAACTCTACTATAGTAGTGCTTTCGCTTAGATTGTAGGTACACATATGAAGCTGCTATTTCCAGTATTTCCATTGTTCAGTTGACTGCCAACAATGAAGGGGGTGCGATGGGGGATTTTTCACTCTACTATGACGCTCTAGGAAATTTAGTTCAGTCCCTGGAATATTTACCATAACAAAACATCCATTTTGATATTTGCCACAAGAACAATGACATCACAGATTCACAGTGATATTGAAACAATTATTAATATGGCATACTATAATACTATAGTATAATATTGGGCGCCAAAATAGCATTGATAATATAAATGCTGCTCCAGCTGTAATGAAAGTTCTTGAAAGGTTTCTGTAAATCACATGATGTTTGCAAGCGAAATTTATAAGAGTTACTATCATAATACGAAGTCGGCAATGACAACAGGATGGTTTCTATGGCAACAGTGGAAACAATGGTTGCTATATGATAGCTGTGATTGTAGTGGTTGCTATGGTAATGGATACAAAATAACAGTCATGAAAACAATGACTTCATTATAAATATAATAACATCTCTGCATGATAATCATTGGCATCATAATGGTTACAGTCTGATAAATATAGGCTGTTCCCTTCATGATGAAATCCTAATGGATATCACCAAGATGTTATATATTATCCCATTCCATTATGGCTATGGTGACACTGAAGTCACGATGGTGACATTACAGTAATGAGATCACTACAGTTGCTTTGAAAGCAAATACTGTAAATTACTGTCGTTTCTTGCAGTGACATCAAATGGTAAGAAAGGTGTAATGGCTCCCATGACACTGGAAATATGGTGACTATGATAGCACTAATATAACAGTCCTGTTGGCACATGATGGTGTATTAACCATGATTCTGTATATCAGAATATTTGTCATCTCACATTAGGATTGCCTTGACAACCGTGATTTCCCGATGCTGATGTTAATGGTTTCCTTGACAACCAATCCTACACTGTCACCCGAAGGCTGACCATAGCAATAGTAAAGCTGTCATTCTTTACACATAGTGGAGAAAACTAGTGACTAGTCTATATCTAGTTTATTGGAACCATCAACATTTGTATATCCTACTAGAGTATAATGACAACTATACAGTTGCTATAATGCTGTGAAAAGTATTCTGAAAGGGAATCTGTCATCCAGTTTGTATTACCCCTCTGATGATGTAGGGACAGCCCCTGATTGCCAGCAATGTATCACTTATTGGGCTGCTTGCTGCAGTTTAAATAAAATCACTTTTGTCTGCTGCAGACCTACCAGATCTCTGATCTCTGTATAATCCCGCCCACACCACTGATTAGCGGCTTTCTGTTTACACTGTTCATAAGCAGAAAGCAGTCAATCAGATATTGGGCAGGGTTATACAAAGCCCACATGTGATGTGCCGTCAGGGTATAGCCATGGGTGAGTTCTTCTCCTTTAACACCCCAGCACACTACAGAAAATAGAGGATTCTGAGTATGTGTGTATGATGGTGCCGTGGTTACTGCAGACACCTTCATAGTCATGTAGGTCGTGTTCTGTATGACCATAGACCCCTTTCTTCCCAGGATGAAGAAGCTAGACAAACTAGCTATTTTTACTGAAGAACAAACTTATGTACAAAGGATAGCAAGTAGTGCACTTGACACTCTCTTCTGCATAATACAGAGGAACTTACATAGTGGTTTCTTGCGAAAGCACTTTACTTGTGAGCGTTACATAGGTACAACAGATACGGTACACCTCCATCTTCCTGATACAGGGTTATAATGTGTTACACTGTGAACCCTGCACCCAGACTGCTTGCAGTTATCCCTTATAAGGGCTGATCCTAGAGCATCTTTCCTCTTGTATTCTCAGTTGAGCAGATCCTTTTCAATCCTGAGGTCCCCCTTACAGATGGCCAATAATGGGCTCTATCCTACAATATTCTGCTACTAGCAGTAGTGATGAGTGAGTGTAATCATTACTATTTGCTACTCGCTTGGATAGTACAGTATTCACAATACTCGTTACCCGGTCAGTAACACTGGTGCTCATGAGTGGTGACACATACTGACAGCTTCCTTCACTACACAAAGTGAGCTGGCAAATCAGGGACAGATTGGATGTTGGGGCATCTCTGGGGAGCACAGGAAGGTGTTTTAGGCATTTAAATCGTAAAAAAGCCCCCCCTCCGGCCCTGTCTGTCCCTGCCTCTAGCTCCTCTCCCACCATAGAATGTTGTCAGGTTATGCCTCTAGCTCCTCCCTCTCCATAGAATGTTGTCTGGTTTTGCCTGTAGATTCTACCTATCCACAGAATGTTGTCTGGTTTTGCCTGTAGATTCTACCCATCCACAGAATGTTGTCTGGTTTTGCCTCTAGATCCTCCCCCTCTATAGAATGCTGTCTGGTTCTGACTTCAGTTCCTCTGTCTCCATAGAATGTCTAGTGGTTCTGCCTCTGGGTCCTCCCCCTCCATAGAATGTTGTCTGGTTCTACCTCTAGATCCTTCCCTCCATAGAATGTTGTCTGGTTCTGCCTCTAGCTCCTCCCGCTCCATAGAATGTTGTCTAGTGGTTCTGACTCTGGATCCTCCCCCTCCATAAAATATTGTCTGGTTCTGCCTCTAGTTACTCCCGCTCCATAATGCTGTCTAGTGGTTCTGCCTATGGATCCCCCCCTCCATAGAATGTTGTCTGGTTCTGACTCTAGCTCCTCCGTCTCCATAGAATGTTGTCTAGTGGTTCAGCCTCTGGATCCTCCCCCTCCATAGAATGTTGTCTGGTTCTGCCTCTAGCTCCTTCCCCTCCATAGGATGTTGTCTGGTTCTTCCTCTAGATCCTCCCCCTCCATAGAATGTTGTCTGGTTCTGCCTCTAGCTCCTCTCCCTCCATAGAATGTTGTCTGATTCCAAGTATAGCTCCCCCCTCCATAGAATGTTGTCTGGTTCTGTGAGGAGGTAGTCTATGAAGTGGGCATGGCTAACTGGAGTGAGGGGCTATGTGGTTTGGGCGGTGCTTGATACATACATACACTCAGCTTTATATATATAGATATGCTTGCATAGCACATATAACTATATAACCTTATGTAGCATTTTTAAATTAGCACAATGATAAAATAACCTTTATTCAATCTCTTATTTAAAAGTAAGATAACCTCACATAGAACAATAAGCTGTATAAAAAGATAACAGCCACTAAATGTTAAATACAAAAAAAGATGTGTAGATTCCCTTTATTGGTTGTAGTGATAATGGTCACTGCTCATAATACCTAGATCATGATACAAAAAAATAAAGTAGAAAAATATAAAATTGCTCATAGTCTTTTTCATAAAAATGACACTGGTCACTGAAACAATGCATATAATGCATCCAGACAGGTATAAAGCAATTATTAAAGACAATGGATTGCTGTCACCAATCCCAGAACAGGAGCTAGGTAAACGAAATGATCATCAGGGAATCGTGGTCACAATCCAGTCACCAAAAGGACTGACCCTTCCATATCCCTGATGTAAAACAAAAAAATCATTCTTCACCCTGTACCAAAAGGCTCCTGCCATTACAAGGGCAGTCCATATCTACTCCTGTACATTATTGCCCTAACCCTATCCCTCTTGTATTTCCCAACGCGTTTCATAGCATTGACTCATCAGGGAACTGGGTGCCAAAGGATAATTCAACCAAGTAAGATGTCACATAGCAACAGATATAGGAATTGGCAAAGGAACACTTATGTAGCGCTGTAGTTTGTCTTTAAAAAAGGGCTCGGTGTGACAACAAAATGCGTAAAAATAAATACTATGAAATTACTACGAAATTATTCCACTCTGGAACTGCTGGTTTTCTACAGTAGAGCGGTCAACTTTGAAAATGTCCATCTTCTTTTTCTACTAACTGATCTTGCTGACAGTTATACTAGCAAAATAAAGGTCCAGTTGACCAGCTAGAGAAGGCAGTCAGTAGAACAATTAATAGACAGGGTCTATGGACAATAAGTGGTACTAGAGTATTTTGAAATTGACCCTATTTTGTTACCTTGTGCTATTATTGTATTTGACGATACAAAGCTTGTGCTCTTTGAAATGCAAATCAGCACTCTGATCTGTTTTTTCTCCTCACCATTCTAATGATTAAAGTCCAGAAACAAAAGAGTTTCACCCGGCACTATACCCCAAACCTTCTTTAAGGACCGTGTCTGGCCCACCTAATCACCTTGGCTTATCACCTGTAACGGTGTTGCTCAGTCTTAAAGTGCTTAATGTAATCTTCAGTTTATAGAAAGGAAGAGATGGCACTCACCAGTTTCTTTTGCTCACTTTAATCCACTATATGTGGGTTACATCTTGTGCAGGGAGGGGGTGTTGGAGGCAGACTACGGCACCGTTTCGCTGGTACAGATCCGTGGAAGCTGAAGATCAGCGAAACGGTGCCGTCGTCTGCCTCCAACACCCCTCCCTGCACAAGATGTAACCCACATATAGTGGATTAAAGCGAGCAAAAACAAACGGTGAGTGCCGTCTCTTTTCTCTATAAACTGAAGATTCTGATGATTAACCCCTAGATCAGTGTTCCCCAACAATAGTCCTCAAGAGCCACCATCAGTTCAAGTTTTCAGGATTTCCTTAGCATTATACAAGTGTTGGAATCATTACCTGTTCAGGTGATTAAAGGATCACCTGTGCAATACTAATGAGATCCTGTAAACATGCACTGTTGGTGGTTCATGAGGAATGGAGTTGAAGGAACTGAATGCCCGAGATCAGGAGTTTTAACAGTAGCTCGGGAGCCAAATGTGGCTCGGGAACTCGTAATGTGTGGCTTGTAGCTGTCTTCCAGCTTGTTGCATTAGCACCAGGTCCAGCAAACAGCTATGAAGATCAGGTTCCCAGATTGAGACTTGTGAGTGGCCCCTCATAGAAGAGAAGACCTGTGTATGTGGGCAATGTAGGACTCCCTGAATCTTGGTATACTACATGTGTAATTTCTGTGGAAAAGCTTTGGCTGTTATTATACTGGTAATGGGGGCTTGGGGTGTCACTACTATGACAAGCAAGAGTTGGATTTGTTCGCTACCCTCAGAGTTTAATGTGGCTCTCAAGATCAGAAAGGTTGGGGACCTTAGATGCTCAACTTTGTTTGTCTTTCCTCTATTTGCTCAGTCACATTGTCTAATCTACTGGACACTGACCTAATGATATTTGGCAATTATTTTGTTTTGTAAATTATTTAGTTCTGACCTCATTTAGTTTTCCCTCGGTTCACTCCACTGGTGAGAAGACACTCTGCAGATGCAAACTAGCACCCCTTGTACTAAAAGCCAGATCTAACTACAGGGGTCTATGTATAGAGAGTTCAGCAACAAGTCTAATCATGAAATCTCAGATGCATTCTTTTATGTACAAATTCAGTGAAGATTCACAAATTGATCCATTTAAATAAGAACCTGTGAGGTTTGAAATGTAAGAGTCAAATTTGCTTTTCAAGAAATAAATAAACTGGCACCTACTTCAACCCTGTCCCAGATATGATGAGATATATCACAACCAGTTATGAATTTTTTTAGTACATGCTATCCAGCAGGATTATTAAACAGGTAATTATTGGCAAGTCACACCCCCAAACACATTGAACTAACGTTTGGTGACACACTAAAGCCTTAGGGGTGCGCCAGCTATCAAAGGAGATATTTAACGGAGAAGTCCGATTTTGGATTGCCGATCACTATGTTCTCCCAGAGATAAATGTGGCACCCTGGTACCTGTTGGGCACCACAGAACGCCTTAGGACATGAATGGAGAAGTAACAGCAAAGCAACACTCACAAACAAACAAAACACTTACAACACCTTAGAACACCTGGTTTCACCCCAAGCCTCTAGGGGGAGCTCCACTGGTCATTTTGAGCCAGTTCCCCTATAAATAGGGTCTTGGAGGGAGAAACACCAGAGTGTGCAGACGCTAGGAGAGCTGCAGGTTGTGTGTGATCTCTGGCTTATGAGACACACACTAGGCCCAATCAGCCATCCAGCAAGTGAGGAGACCCTTGCAATTGGGGTATTAGGAAAGGAGAAGCACCTCTCAGGGACACCAGAGTGATCATAACTCTCTCCCTTATCCACCGGTTACTGGAACCGAAGCTGTGAGAGCTACATAGCCACCACAGAGAACCAGCATACTTCACAGGGAGTCTAGCCCCCTGTTCACCTGCCGCACCTACCAGCGAGAGCCCAGGGGAGAAGATAGAATTATCATCACCCTTTTACAGTGCCCTCAGTGCAACTACTCAGGTGAAATCCGTTCCATTGAACATACTTCCCGGTCCGACAGGATTCCACATCCACCCGACCTTAGCCTTAGAAGACAGAGGAAGGAAGCCTACACTAACTGCTTGCTGTGAACCTCCAGGTGTGTTGACTTCACTATCCCGGTCTGGCGTACCTGATTACCACCAGTAAAGGTACCAAAAAGATTTTGGAGTGTCCGTGTCTGATTCTTGAGCCTAACAGCATTGTTACCGCAGCTGCCTCACAACATCTTGTGCAGCTCCTGGCTCCGGGGATTCCTGCTCGTCCTGTGGGGAGCGTCCCATCTAGCTGCATAACATCCCCCGGATGCCTAGCAGCGGCGGTGAAATCACCGGAACTCCCGCAGGTGGCGTCACGAAGAAAATTAATCCCTACTGTTCAGCCATCCCCCCTATTGATCTGGACCACCAAGCCCCACAGCCGCAGACGCAGTTCCGTGACAAAGGAGAGTCAACGCCTGAGACATGCAGAACCCGGCTACGGTGAGTCATAAACCACTAGCAAGGATGTTTACATGCAGTCTACAACATGCCAAGTAATGCAGATATGCATGTAAAAACTGTATACATTTTTGGACTGCATCAATACAAATCATATTTAAAGTTGTCAGATACACACTGTAAGTCACTTAATAGAAATCTGTTTTGCACAAAGATGAGAGATGCTGCGTGTGATAAACTGACATTGAAAATTCTAACAAATGCTCTTGCGTAGGATTGAACTGTTAAATGTATAAGAAAGTGGTACTTGTTGAACGGATTAGATAAGAAAGTCATCATAAAGCCATAGGCATGACATTAGATTTCACTTTATTCCAAAAACCTACTAGAATGTTGCAAAGGCCAGACTAAAGTCCCTCAAATATAAAGTTACATATTTAGTAAGGTTGAAAAAATACATGTCCATCAAGTTCACCCAAAGTGTAAGAAATGAAATTATACAAAGGCACATCCATAATGCATGATCTAATCTGTCCTTGAAAGCAAGTATTTCCCTCCTGACCCCAAGTGTCAACTGAGTGAATTTATCTTTTCGAAACAAGATATACATTTATGTTATTTTTCTTAAAAACATCAGAGCCCCAATTGAAACCAACAGTTCCTACTGTGACCAGCTACTATGGTAGACTATTCCATAGATTAGTAGTTCTCATCATAAAGACTTGCCTCCTATGGAGATTGAAACTTTTCCAGATAGAGGGAGTAGGGTCAGACTGGCCCACCAGGGGATCAGAGGATTTTTCAGTGGGCCCAGGGACCGACACTGTTCATTGTAACATGCACAGCTAGCAGTTGCTTTGTGTTGTCTTCCACACTTACTAACTGCTCAGTTCCTCGCTCCTCTCAAGGTTGGGCAGCCCAGGAGAGCAGGGCACACTGATTACCACCACCATCTGCTGTATCCTTCAGCTGGCGCTGCATACTAATCAGAACAGTTCTGATCTGTTGTCTACATATCAACACTATTTCCCAGTGTTAAACACTCCAAGTGAGTGTGATAATGCTGTTAAGACTATCACTGCCTTTTTTTTCATTATTGATAATTAATTAATCTTTCTAATAGTAGTTGTTTAATTTCTATTTGTGTTACCTATAAGAATACATTATCCAGTCCAATACAGAATTTAAGTGCATCCATTCATCATTTGTATCACTATCGCTATTTAACTGAAGCTGCACCCAACGTCCTGAAGTGTAGGCTTCACATTTGAAAAAGATTTCACTTTCATAATTTTCCATATCCATATTTACAAATCTTACTAAGACTTATATTAGGCTTATACTTCCTTTTGTGTAGAGATTACTTTTCAGTGGTTTCATTATTTTTACAGGTTTGATTTCAATTAAGAGAAAATAACACTAAATATAGGTACACAGGATCCATCATTGACATTACAGTACATGATGATCACAGCTTATTTCCTCTCCCTCGTTTCACAGAGACCTTTGCCCAGGTCATATCATTCCAAGAAAACACTGGAAATAGAAGTGAGTGAGTCAAAGTCTGCCTATTACTACTTATGGTTTATGTAACTACTGTAAAACACACAGCAGGTGAAATAAGTATTGAACATGTCACATATTTTCTGTGTAAATATATTTTTAAAAGTGCTATTGACATGAATTTCTTGCCACATGTCAGAAAACACCCATCCAATCTACACAGGTAAAGCAATCAAAGCATAGATGTCCATAATTTTAGTGATAGGTAATAATGAATAATGACACAGAGAAAAAGTTTTGAACATGCATACTGAAATTCCATTAATAGTTTGCAAAGACTTTGTGATGACAGCTTCAAGACACCTCCTGTATGGAGAAAATAGTTGCATGCATTGCTCAGGTGTGATTTTGGTCCTTTCTTCCACACAAACACTCTTCAAAACCTTAAAGCTTAAATAGCCACCAGCAATACAATTGGGAGAGCCCTGATTTATACATTTTGTAGGTCCCTCTGTCATACATCATTTTTAGTTAGCTATTCGCCAGCACTTTACAAGGCCAGCTAGAATGTGCCAATAGGTATGTTGATCTTTTGACCTGAGGGGCCTCTGCTGGGCCTGTAATATGCGTTTTGGGGGGACTGATTTATTTAGACATTTAGATTGACACTCAGATAGTGGAATACATATTTCATAGCAGTATACAATGTGCCCATTGTAGCATTGGGCTTTACCCTCCTCCTCTTCCCCTCTTCTTCCTCCTTCATCTCCATGTGATATTGCAACTCTAAGTTCAATTGTTCAGAGGGCCTGCAGCAGGCAGAAAACCTAAGTTTGGTGAGGGTGCAGAGGTGGTCCTGTAACATACATTTTGGAAGGACTACTCTTACTTGGACTTTTGGGCGGTCCCTCCCTCATTGAGGCTCAGATAGCGGAACATATATTCCATAGCAGTTTACAATGTACCCATTGTTGCATTGGGCTTTACCCTTCACCTCATTTTTCACATCCATGTGATTCTGCGATCCTAAATTCAAATGTTAAGAGGGTCTGCAGTAGTCAGGAAACCTGAGTTTTGTAAGGGCGTAGAGGTGGCCCTGTAACGTACATTTTGGAGGGACTGCTCTTACTTAGACATTTGGGAGGTCCCTCTCTAATTGAGACTCAGATAGTAGTTTACATATTCCATAGCAGTTTACAATGAGCCTTTTGTAGCGTTGGGCTTTGCCCTCCACCTTCTCCTCCTCCTTAACCTCCATGTGATTTTGAAGCCCTAAATTCAAATGTTCAGAGGGCCTGCAGTAGTTAGGAAACCTGAGTTTAGTGAGGGCCCAGAGGTGGCCCTGTAACATATGTTTGGGAGGGTCCTCCTTTATGCATTGGGGCTGATTTAGTAAAGTAGAAAAGAAGTTATATTTACCTCCGTCCTGTGTGAGTTCTCTGTTTCTGAATTAGTCTCAAAGGCAGGCCTGTGTGCTGCAGCCTTGTAATTATGCACGCCCCTCTCTGCTTGATGCCTTGGTAAGAGTCTGGCCGCGTCACAAAAGGGGCGGGGCTAAATCGCGGCATGTCGCCCCCTTTCATGACGTGGCCAGGCTCTTAGCAAGGAGAGAGGGGCGTGCATAATTACAAGGGAGCAGCAGACAGGCAGGTCTTTGAGACTAATTCAGAAACGGAGAACCCACACAGGACGGAGGTGAATATAACTTCTTCTCTACTTTACTAAATCGATTTTTTTCTGCAAAAGGGATGGCTAGAAATGATAAGAGGGGGTGCAGGGACAGGTCTAAAGATGCGGGGGGGTCAGTTTGTGGGGTTAGATTACCTTTAAAGAGGGAAGTGAGGAGGTGATGTGCATTGATGCGCAAGTATTTGAAGACCTACGGCCACTTTGAGGACCCTGATTTACTGTCTCCAGGGGTGGAGGCTGATGATACTGAGGCACAGTTGCCCTCAGGTCAGTCTACAATCTCAAATGGGATGATGATGAGATGGAAATCAAAATGGTCGATGATGACTCCACTAATTCGACCTGGACCATTGGCACGCACAGCCAGCAGAGCAACACAGAGGAAGATAGGTACGTATCACGACCACAGGTGTCAATGGGTAGTGGTTTCACCAGAGTGAGAAATAAGTAATCCTAATACTAAATACTAAACTTGCACATTGCCAAATTGCTATCTGTGGAAACATTAACATTTAGGCTTGTGGGAACAGAGTATTTTCGGGGCAGCACGGTGGCTCAAGTGGCTAGCACTGTAGCCTTTGCAGTGCTGGGGTCCTGAGGTCCTGGGTTCAATTCCCACCAAGGACACTAAGGACAACATCTGCAAGGAGTTTGTATGTTCTCCCCGTGTTTAAGTGGGTTTCCTCCGGGCACTCTGGTTTCCTCCCACATTGTAAAGACATACTGATAGGATGGTTAGATTGTGAGCTCCAAGAGAGGCAGCATTACTCATGCATGTAAAGTGCTATGGAATTAGTAGCACTATATAAATGAATAAATATTATTATATTATAAGCATGTGTGAAAGAATATCAACTGTGCTGTCACTAATGCCGTAACTGGGAAGGTCCACGTAACAACTGAAATGTGGAGAAGTTGTTGTGGACATTCAGGGATAATACATTTCTCTGATGGCACACAGGGTGAACCTGGTGGAGGGTGGGACAGAGTGACAGTCTAGGACAGTGATGGCGAACTCCAGGCCTCGAGTGCCACCAACAGTGCAGGTTTTCAGGATTTCCTCAGCATTGCACAGAGGTTGGAATCATCACCAGTGCAGGTGATTATATTATCACCTGTGCAATATAAGGAAATCCTGAAAACCTGCACTGTTGGTGGCACTCGAGGCCTGGAGTTCGCCATCACTGGTCTAGGACATAACACATCCAACCCACGCCAGGAGTAGTGGGCCCCACTTCCATCATGTTTTCCATCTCCTCATATGCCAGTTTCTGTCTCTCCTCATCCTCCTCCATGTCATTCGGCAGCCCTCAATTCAATTATTTAGAGGACCAGCAGGTGCTGCAGGTATCAGGAAACCTGAGTTTGGTGAGGGCCCTGAGGTGGCTCTGTAACATTTTTGGGAGGGCCCTCCTCTATTCATTTGAGAAGGTCTTCTTTTGTTCATTTGGGAGAGCCATCCTGCATACATTTGGGAGATACCTCTGCTACACACTTGGGGCTGAAACCACTGCTTTAATAATAATGGCATAAGCAAAGCCATGGTTGATGCCACTGAAAGTCATCCGTATATTAGGGAGGGCCCTTTTTTATTAATTTGGAAGAGCCCTCCTGTATACATTTGAGAGGGCTCTCCTCTATTCATTTGGGTGAGCCATCCTCTATACATTTGGGGCTAAAACTACTGCCTTAATAATAATGGCATAAGCAAAGCCATGGTTTACACCACTAAAAGTCATTTCTACACTAGGGAGAGCCCCCTCTATTAAATGTATTCATTTGGGAGCGCCCTCCTCTATACCTTTTGGGAGGGTCCTTCTATATACATTTGGGAGGACCCTCTTTTATTCATTTGGAAGGGCCCATCTCTATACTTTTGAGAGGGTCTTCCTGTATACATTTGGGAGGGCTCTCCTCTATATATTTGGGAGGGCCTTTTTTAATTCATTTGGGAGGGTCCTCCTCTATATATTTGGGGCTGAAACCACTGCCATGTCACCGGTGCTATGTCCTTCACAATCTGCTGTCCATAAAGCAGGCGCTCCTACCCCTGCCCATGAGCTGCGGTTGCACAGGCACAGCAATCAACATGAACCATGTCCACTTTTGTTGTCCCAGCGAAGCATGTTGTTGTCCCTGTCTCTTGGAAAGGAAGCGTAAATACACAAACACTCATCCACAGGCAAAAACATTAAATGCTCACATTGAAAAATTGCTAGCCGGAGATGTTTCCCTTTAGGCTTGTGTGAACAGAGTCTTTCCATGATTTTTTGGCTGTGGCTGCCCCACGATACTCATTTTCTAGCCAGTACAACCACTATTGTACCCGGTGTTCTGACCCCGCTTTGCAGAGGCATGTGTTAAACAATATCAACCGTGGCTTCACCAACGACGTAACTGGGAAGGTCCACGTAACAACAGAAACATACAGAAGTTGTTGTGCACAGTGAGGGACAATACATTTCTCTGACGGCACACTGGGTGAATCTGGTGGATGGTGGGACAGAGTGACAGCCTGGGACATCACACATTCTACCCACGCCAAGAATAGTGGGAGGGCCCTCATCTATTCATTTGATAGGGCCTCTTTTATTCATTTGGGAGGGCCATCGTCTATACATTTGGGAGTGCCCTTCTCTATATCTTTTGGAGAGTCCTCCTCTATACATTTGGGAGAACCCTCTTCTATACATTTTGGAGGCCACTCCTTTATTCATTTTGGAGGGCCCTCCTCTATGGGCATGGTCATTTGTGATAATGGGAGTAACCTGGTGGCAGTTTTAAAGGTTTAAAGGTCAGCAAGCTGGTACATGTGCCATGCATGGCCTACATGGTGAACCTAGTTTTTCAGATATTAATTCAAACATACCTTGACTTGCTGTATATACTTCAGAAGGTACTCCGTATTAGTGACCATTTCCGCGATTCCTCTACGCTTATGCTGGTCTTTCATCTCTGCAAAAGTGCTTGAAATTGACAAGTCACTGACTCATTTGCGACCTGTCCATGTGGTAGAACTCAACATATCATATATTGTCAAGGATTAGTGAGCAGCATAGGGCTGTAACTGAATACCAGCTTCAACATGCTCATTACATTGAGACTCAACCAACACACTTACCAACTGTCAATCAGTTGTGGATCGCTGACATTTGTGAGGTTATTGAGAATTTTGAGTACTGCACCAAGCTCATGAGCAGTGATCAGTCAGGCTATTATCAGCGTACCCATCCCGCTGCTCTATCTGTTAAAATAATCACTGCATAATCTCAAAGAGGAAGCTTTGAATGAATAGCATGTGGCCAAGGATCATAATTTTCCTATGGGCGATAATACCCAGCCCAGTCAATATTCTGAGGCAACTGTGAGTGATGATGAGGAAGATGAAGAGGATGAGGAGGGAGAGGACTTGTTTTTCTGTGCTACCAAGGGAACTCCCATAGCTATAGAAGGGACTCCCAACCCCAGTTTGGATGGGCTGGAGAGGAGAAGGTGGCGGGGGTGGAAAGTCAGCAAGAAGAGAGCATAGGTATTGTTCCTCCTGTTGGGGACACAGAACCTTTGCCTGTCTGAAGCTTGGCCCACATGGCACAGTTCATGTGAAACTGTCTGATTTCAGACCCTCGCATGATACACTTTTTCAACAACAACCTATACTGGTTAACCACCTTTCTTGACTAATGGTACAATTTTCTTCTCACCTTTTGGAGTCACTAAATGGTTACACAATGGAATTCTTAAATAGGTGTTGTTGTACATCAGTTGCTGAAAACATCACCCTCTGACAAGGCTGGTGGCAGAGGTATCGGCTCTTTTCAACAGCAAGGATTAATGGGGAGAGACACACAGACCTGCTCTAACAGAGGTGGGAGGAAAATGTGCACAAACTGGGCAATTTTCAATTAAGCAGCACATCAGCAAGGGCTGTCTGTGCTTGAAACAATACCAAGGAGATAAAGGTTGAACAACATGCTCAAGGGATACTTAAGTGACCATACCTGTGTCATTCCTAATTCATCAATCCCTTTAATCATTGGGTGTCCAAACTGAACACTTGGTTTGACCTCTCCTCATATGCCTTAAAGTGCTGGCTTGCCCTGCTGCTAGTGTGATGTCAGAGTGTGTTTTCAGTTACACTGGGGCATTCAATCATCACTGATAGGCGCACACGGCTCTCACTGAAAAATGCAGACAGACTTGGGCTCCATTCACACTGTATGTTTTTGGTCTGTTTTTGCTCATCAGTTTTTGTAGCCAAAACCAGGAGTGGGTGATAAATACAGAAGTGGTGACGTGTTTCTATTATACTTTTCCTCTGATTGTTCCACTCCTGGTTTTGACAAGCAAAAACAAACCAAAAATGCACAGTGTGAATGTAGCCTTACTCTGATTAAATTCAACACAATGACTGGATTTCTCCACAGTTTGTAATCGAATCCCTCCATATGACAGCAACCCAACTTAAATTCAACAAAAATGTTCATTTTTCAAAAGGATCTTAACTAGAGATGACCAAACCTTTTAAAGTTTGTATTTGGTTTTCTAAATGGGCATATGTTAGCCCACTATTACGCTGAAAAAAGTCACTGAAATACTGAACCCCATTTAAATCAATGGTGTCACGAGAGTGGTATAGTGGAAGCGGACCTTCAACATTGATCAGGAATAGGGAGATGAGTGACTGGTATAGGCATGGTGCTCAGAGAGCTTAGCTACAATCACAAAACACACAACAAAGACGCCACAAGAAAAGTGTTCCCATTTCAAAAAAATATTCTCATATAGCACCAAAGTGGCATCAACTGACCCAAAATAAAAAGTGTAGTTCAACATAATACCTCTCTTATCATTCTCATAATACTGCTGACATATGCAGCACCCCACTAGGTGGTTGGAAAAAACCACTGGCACTGGGAAGTGCGAAACCACTGGCACTTCCCTGTGTTACCTCCTTCCCAATATGTTGTCCAGAAAGTAGGTACTGAAGCCTCCTGCAAAAAATCTGTAGTTGCACATACACAACAAACATTTAGCATTGGACAGTGGGCATATATCATATATACTTCTGGTATCAAGCAAAATATGACCTGCAAAATGACTGGGAGCACAAGGACCAGTACATTTTAAAGGACATCAGCCAATGATTATACAGTACACAATGTGTGCTGAAAATGTAGCTCTAAAACAGTCATTTAACTTATTGGTTTAATATGGAGGACTCTGTCCGTGCTCCAAAAAATGTACTTACACTATTCTCAGCTACTAGAGGTTGTACTTGACAGAATTTCAATAGCTCACTAGAACCCTATTAATATTTCTGAATTCTTACCACAGGCCAAGCAAAATGTGACCTCAAAACTGACAGGGGGAAGAATGAATAGTTTGTGCTTTCTGGAAAACACCGTTAAATGGTAGGAGTACTGAATTTTACAAACGCTATAGGACTGTATAAATTGGTGAGCTTTTGTTGGCACAAGCCAACCTAAATGTCACCCCAAAAACAGCGGGAAAAAGGGCCGGAGCATGCTTTGTACTAGACAGCACTATATGATTGTAGTACTGCTTTGGATTTGCCTAAGGCACTAACACCGTATTAATCTGGTTGATGTGGACAGCACATGCCAGGTTGTGACCCCCATAATATTTGGGAAAAAGGGCCGGTGCGTGCTTTATACCAGACAGCAATATATGCTTGTAGTTTTGTTTTGGATTTGAGTAGGGCACTAGCACCATATTAATGTGACTGATATGGACGACACAAGCCAGGCTGCGACCCCCTAAAATATTGGGGGAACAGGGCCAGTGCATGCTTTGTGCTAGACAGCACTATATTCTTGTAGTATTTCTTTGGATTTGGCTAGGGCCCAAACACTGTACTAACGTGAATGATGTGGATAGCACAAGCCAGGCTGTGGCCCCAAAAACAGTGGGGAAAATGGACTGGTGTATGTTTTGCACCAGGCAGCACTATATGCTTGTAGTATTGTTTTGGCTTTGGCTAAAGCACTAGCACCTTATTAATCTAGATGATGTAGACGGTACAAGCCAGGCTGTGACCCCAAAAACAGCGGTGAAAAAGGACTAGTGCTTTTAAACAAAAGAAGGCACAAAATGCTACTACTCTGTGTGCTGGAAAATAGGAGCTCTACCTCTGAAAAGAGCTGTTATATGGACAGTGAAAGAATAGTTTAACCTCTCCCTACCTAATCCACAATCTCTCCCTCCCTGTACTGTGAGCTTGTTCTGTGGTTTCAGCTCTGAAAAGCTCTGGTATTATGGAGATAGTGGCAGGGTCGTTTAAATTCTTTCCCTGCTCGAGAATCTCTCCCTACCTACACTACACTGACCAAGTATACACCGCAGGTAGGCAGCTTTTGTATTATCAAGAGACCTAAACACTCTCCCTCTCCCTAGCAGCTGGTCAATCTCTCCCTATTCTTTTCCAACGCTGGCTCCGGATGCAATGTGCACAAAATGACAGCAGTAGGGCTTTTATAGACCCTATGACGCTGGGCAGCCAGTCAATCACAGTAATGCCACGATCAAGATTGCTGCAGCATTACTGTGATTGGTTAAGAAACCTAGCATGTTTAGTGGCTGCAAATTAGGCACCAAAACTACTGGGTGGGACGTCCTAATATCGCGAGGCGAGTAACCAAATACATGCAATACAATGGGTAACCCAAATACCGTACTATCTGTGCGAGTAGGGAATAGTAGAGATTATGAGTCGGTCGACAAGGTAGGGGGTACTCGAATACAGGGACAGGGGGTTGCTTCAATGGGGGAATCACGGCTGGTAGGTTCCTGGTGCCCTGGACCCTCAGTGGCGGGGGTGGGGGTGATAATGATGGGGAAATTGGTACCGTCACGCCACCTGTGGTACCTGGTAATGTGGATACCAGCGCTGCGGCTGGCCGCTGAGGTGATGGAGGTGCAGCTCAGAGTAGTACAGCTTCTCACAGCTGGAGCTTTAACTCAGGGCAGCGGAGCTGGATGAGGGGAGTCATAGTTCTTACCCCTCTGATGATGCTGAGGCCCACTGGGCACCGGAGGAAAGGAGCACAGACACCAATTCAGCTCAAAGTCACTTTACTGGTACCGAGTAGATGATACAGTACACAGTCACAGTCTGATTGAATGGGGAAGTAGCCACAGATTGTAGGGTGATCCTGTAGAGTCTGTTGATGGTCCATTTTAATGGCTTTCGGGTCTGTGTCCATCCTTACTCTCTATAACCACTCTGCAGAGCTCCTATGCCAGTCCACTGGTCTGTTACAATTAAGCACGTTCGGTTCCTTACTGGTACGGACGGGAGTGACAACACGCTAATTGTCCCACCACCGGAATTCGGTCCTTTTCCTTAAAGTGTTCTGGACCAAATATAGGACTGAGGTAAAGTCTGTGGTGCTATGGCTCCCTTCTGTCGGTCCCACAGCTTGTCGGTTCGCTAACCAGGGATAGACCACTGGTTGCCTCAGCTCCGGTATGCTGGTGTCGACCTCGGACTTTCCCAGCTGGCTCCAACCAGATCTGGTTCGTCCCCTCCGGTTCCCAAGTCACCTATCTAAGAGGCGCCCTCCTGTCAGGAATACTGTCAGGCACGTCCTCTCTGGCTGCTTTCCCAGCACAGTCTGACTAAAATTAGCTCAACTCACACTCAAGTCTCCCGCTCTACTCTAAGCTCCACCCCTTGGACCTACTGAATATATGGTCCCTATGCTAAGGGGGGCTAGTGTATGGGTGCTTAGGACAAACTCTACAAGGAAACCCAAAATCCATAACTACGGAGGCACTACACCTTCTGTTTGGGGTGGAGCACCTCCCTGTGGCGCTTAGCCATAGGGGCGCCACAATTACACTCACTCATCACTAGTCAGGGTGTCTTGGTAGGGTGCACTACCGTAGCCAATAGGAATATATGAGCAGGCACTCCAGATAGATGAAGAATTTCAAAATATTATTTTGCAACACTGCATAACCAGTAGAAATTGTTTAGGTCTAATATATAATAACATAGACCTACCTCGGTTCACATGCTGCAGTCTATAAAGCTGCCTTGTGATAGGTGTTGGGTGAAGCAGCAGAATCCACTGCTGTAAGGTGCCCTTCAAAGCATTTGGAGCGCCTGGTCGTATATTCCTAAAATTAGGTGTCAGACCTCATTAAAGAATGGTTATACCGTAAATATATGTAATAAAAAAAATAGGAACTAAGTCTTTAAATAATAGTTAATAAATAACAGAAGTATTGGTGATGCAGACAGGATAGTGAAGAGGTAATGCTTCACTAAACACAAAATTATTTTATTATCAATTACGGTACTTAAGACTTGGTTCCTATTTTTATCATGGCTTTTTGCACCCCTCTTTCTTCTTGTGTTTAATAGTTTTTCCCTGTGTCAATTCTCATTATTACACATCATTAAATTTATGGATATCTATGGATTGATTTCTTGGCATGTGTGCATTGGATAGATTGTTACCGCCATATAGTGAGAAATTCATGTTACTAGCATTTTTAGTAATATATTTACTTAGAAAATTGGTGTCATATTTGATACTCATTTCCACTGCTACATTTCTAAATGCTGTTAACAGGCAAGATGGCTTCCCCAAAAACGGTTTAACCTTAGTTCCATCATTGTAGCCAAATGCATCTTAAATAACTTACTATTCACATTAATGCCACACTGGGCTCCAATCAGCCCCATTCTTGCACAATTTCCCTTTGTTTAGCATGTTTAAGCCAAAGCTGCAAGATTTCTTGTATAATCTTAAGGTACCGTTACACATGGCAATATGGCTTGCATATCGCTGTAAATGTGTGTATTTCAGCGATGTGGAAACCACATTGCTTGTGCATAGTGGTGTGAGACAGGGAGATTTTACGGCGTGAAATCGCCGGTGGAGTGTTGCCTGATCGCCCTGCTGAGAAATCAGGCGATTTCCACCAGGTGATTTCAGCGCATCATGGCGTGTGACAGGGAGATAGCGATGTAGAAAGCGAGCTCAGACAATCTGGAAGAAATCCCAGAGCTGTGCCTGAGCGTTCTGATTGGTGCGCCCCGTCTGCTGCGATTGGGGGTCGCTCCTGCGTTCCCATTGGCTGGCCATGGCTAAGGTGCCATATTTGACTAGCGATATAGTAGAAAGGACACGTGTCATGTAGTGGGCAGACTTCCTGACAAGGCTGACCAATGGCGACGCAGATGTGTTGCCCCATCAGAGTGGTAGGGGAGCAGTGTACAACACTCTGCCACGCCTGTCTCCTCGGCGCGCTCACACTCTACACCACATCGCTGATGCGGTGAAGGCGTGTGACGCGCAGATTTGGCGGCGATGTGGCTATGTGAAATTGCTTCCGGTCTGCGGCAGGGGATTTCTGGAACGCAGGATCGCCGAACATCGCACGCGAGATGTCTATGTGTGACAGGGCGACGGCAATGTGTAAAAAAGTGCCCGGAACGTGCGCGCTCACATCAAATTGCCAGCCATATGGCGCCTATATTGCTACGTGTGACGGTACCTTTAGCCTTCTGC
Source organism: Allobates femoralis (assembly GCA_033576535.1). NCBI lineage: Eukaryota > Metazoa > Chordata > Amphibia > Anura > Aromobatidae > Allobates > Allobates femoralis. The sequence goes on along the minus strand of JARQOC010000001.1, from coordinate 475,927,193 downwards.
AATGGTGGGGTAGTGATGAAATCACCGGACTGCAAGCCAGCAAACACAGTATGCCGGTCACACTTTGCGCTAGCTATCACTCTACTGTGCACTCTTAAGGGCCGAGGTTTTCACCCACGTCAAGGTCATGGAAAGGGAGACTTTGGCAGAACCCTTCCCAGGTGGCAAGTAGCATGATGGCTGGTGACCGGGCATATTGGCCACAATTGTATCAAACAACAGAGAACCAAAAAATGTAGAGCAGTACAAAATCAAGTAAGGAAAACCAGGGACAAACCGAAGACCAAAAGCCAGAGCACAGAACCCACATGAGAAGCACACAAAAACTACTAACCTCTACCACCCAAACACAACTGAAATAATCAGCACTACACAGAGGATATTGCAGGTTTAATGCAGGATAAGGAAAGGGGAAGTGGAGAGCCGCTCCACCGCCTAATCACCCCTGGACTTCAGCACCTGGTGTGATGGCATGGCAACCATAAATTATGAAGAAAAAGAAGTCCACCGCTGCAGTTCTTCTCAATTCTTTATTCCATGAATATAAAAATTAAAATCATTCAGCAATCTAGCAGGCGATAGACGCATTTCGGAAGTAACCCTTCCTTAGTCGTTAGCGCATTAAAATAACACTACAATACATTTATAATACAAATACAAAGTTTTGTATTATAAATGTGTTTTAGTGTTATTTTAATGTGCTAACGACTAAGGAAGGGTTACTTCCGAAACGCGTCTAGCGCCTGCTAAATTGCTGAATGATTTTAATTTTTATATTCATGGAATAAAAAATTGAGAAGAACTGCATCGGTGTATTTCTTTTTCTTCATTGCAGGTTCTAATCTGCCTCTCAAAGATAACCTGAGGCAATGCCCAAGCTCCATCAACCCAGAGAGGCAAAGGAGGAGGGGAGTGGAGGGAACCTCCCAACACCTAGCTAAACCAGCAGACACAGCATCCTATATTCGCTGTTAACAATTGATTTTAGGCGACCTGGCATCCTGGGGCTCCTGAACAGTATAATCACTGGGAGCAATGGGACCTGGTCTCCGAGAAACATCAGAAGTAAATCTCCCAGAGCCAAATACTTGGCCAGAGCGAGCACCTACACTAGCCCCACCCTCCGGATGTTACATAATATTACATAATTAAGGCCCATCTAGTCTGCCTGGGATTAAGCCTTTTGGCATTTTCCAAGTAGATTAAGTTTTTATGGTCAATAAAAACGACAAACGGATGTCTGGCTCCCTCCAGAAGATGTCTCCATTCCTCAAGAGGCCAATTAATGGCTAAAACCTCCTGGTTACACAGATCACAATTTAATTCAGTGGAAGAAAATTTTAAACAAAAAAATGCATGAAGGTGAGTGAGAAAAGGAGACCGCTTGGACAATACTGCCCCCACTCTGATTTCTTATGATTTCACCTCAACAACAAATTATCTATTAAGGTCAGGCTGAACCAGAACTGGGGCAGAGATAACTGCCTCCTTGAGTCGAGAAAATACCCTGGCAGCATCAACCCCCCTGCAAACACATTTGGTTCCTTACAATTGAGATCAATAAGCGGTTTATCAATATTTGAAAATCACTTAATGAAGTTCCTGTAGTTAGCAAAACCCAAAAATCATTTAAGAGCCTTGAGGTTCTTGGATTGGACCGAGTCCCGTATGGTTTGTACTTTGGCAAGGTCTATACAGAAACGAGTGGATGATGAAATCCTATCTCCTCCACCTCAAAACAACATTTAGGCAAATTCACATACAAAAAATTATCTTTGAGCCTTTTGAGCATAATACGAACATGATCAATATAGGTTGACACATCTTTGGAGAAAATTAAGATATTATCAATATAAACATTGACGAAAACCCCTAATATCTCTAAAGATATAATTTACGAAAGCCTAAAACACTGCAGGAGCATTACAAAGACAAATGGCATTATAAGATATTCCTAGTATCATTCGGGTGTGTTAAAGGCCGTCTTTCACTCATCCCCCTGACTTGATATGGACAAGGTTATAGGCCCTCTTAAGATCCAGTTTAGTAAACTGAGTGGGGGAGCCACATCGAGGTGTGTCTCCTTACAGTGTACATACACTAAATCAATGCTTATGTCTCTGGGTTTACAAAACCCTCTATTTGTATGGGCGACATAGATAATTAAACCATTTACAGCTAATGGGGAAGGGGTGCTAAGACTGAAGACAATTCCCCATAATCTAAAAAAGAAAAGACTGCCGCACTCCCTAACTTGCAGTGTGAACAGGTGCATAAATGATCATAACATATTATAACAAACACACAGTTTCAGTCTTTAAATGCTAAGGCATGCAAACCAAGAATATAAGAATACATTATTGCATTATTGTTAAGGAAATATGAAAAAAATTTGTACACAACATATAAATATGGCCATTTCTATATCTGCTCAGTAGCCACCAAAGGATAATGGGAGAAAGGTGGACAGACAGAAGGCATGACCTCATAATCTAAACATAATCTATGCTGGCGATCAAAATGAGAGAACAGTCTATTATAATTAGTTTTTTTTTCAGACAGAATGTAATCACCATTGATCAACCTTTGAAGGTTTTTGTGTAAAGGGTACTCCATGCCACTAGAACAGTATTTTCCAAAATAACCAAAGATTTATCAACTTAAAACCTTTGTTTTACACGAAATGTGATGATCACAATTAGTGAACAGCGATGATTGTAGCGCATAAAAAGATTAAAACTACATTTTGTGAAGGTTACAACAGTCACCAATCAGTAGGAAGTGTACAGGCCTTTCCTTTGAATGACTTCAGCACACCTGCGGCCACTAGTCACTAGTCACTCACACTGCTCTGCTGTGATTTTGGACCACTCTTCTTCCAGTCTCTTCCACAGTTTTGTGACTGTTGTTGGGTTTCTTGGCCATAACATTGTCACTAAGGATTTTCCGGAGGTTTTTTATTGGGTTATCATGACTCTGGGCTTACCATTTCATTTTTTCAATGTTTTCTGTTTCAAAGATCTGCTTTACCCATTTTAATGTGTGGAAGGGGGAATTGACCTTCATGAAAATTGGTGGCTGATTGAGTGCTGAACGCAAGTAAGGAACCATGTATTTTTAAAGGTTCTGATGCAAACCTGCATTCACTCTGCCATGTAGCTGTATGAAAGATCCAACCCCTGCAGCAGAAAACATTGCCAAAACCATGACAATTCTTCCACCACCTTTCACTGACTTCTTGTTGGCCGCGTATTATTCAGGATAATGCCAAGTGCGTGATAACAGGGTTTCTTTATTAAGCAACAAAAGGAACAAATATGATAAGCTTAATAAATCAGGAATAAAACATATCTTATGTTCTCAGTCTCTATGCAGCATCTGTAGCTGCTTCTTTCTCACATACACAGACACAGGAAACTAGATACAGTCACCTCGTCTTCGTGTGTGAGCCTCTGGGAGTTTTTTTTTAATTTAACTTTATCTACAACATACAAATCTAGCAACAGAACAGTCATAGACAGGAATAGAGTTGTTGCACTAAAATTATATTCAAACACCCCCACTCAACAACTACTTATCCTGTTAGTCCCATTGTGGTTTTGAAGTCCACCAACTTGGTTCTTGATAATGGCTTGCTTTGTCATACCATCAGCTATCATCTTGCTAGACTCGCAATAAACAAACCTGAGTACACCACGTTCCACTAAGTCATGTGAGTGGTAATGTTTTATGTTAATGTGCTTAATCCTTGCACTAATCTTCTCACTGCTGGCAAGTTTAATACATTCCTGGTTGTCCTCATAGATAACTGTTGGCTGAGCTAGCAACTTGCCGAAATCTTCCAAAAGTGGTTTCATACAAATTACGTTTTGACTTGCATAAACAGCAGACATATATTCTGCTTCTGTAGGCAATGCAACTGACACATGTTTTCTGCTGGACCACAAAATTGAATTTTCTCCCAACTTGAACAAGTAACCAATTGTTGATTTCCGATCACTTGAATCTCCAGCCCAAACTGCATCCACATAACCTCTGAGAGTGAGATCTCCTGATGTCTTAAGATTTAGCCTTTGAGTTTCTTCAAGATATTGTAGAATTTTCTTAATTGCATTCCAGTCTCTTTAGCATGGCTTGCTTACACGTTGGCAGAGACTTCCAACTGTGGCTGTGATATCTAGATGAGTTGTGGTTGCTATGTACAGAAGCGCCCCCACTGCTTGTCTTTAACTCTCGTTGCTGCGTTGCAGATCCTCTTTTCGATCCAACTTTAAGTAGGATGGATCCATTGCTGTTGACACACCTTTGGCTTCTGACAGCTCTTTTTCCTTGTGGTAGCTCCGAAAGCTCCCATGTCTGGAGTTGGTGAAGGGATTCCATCTCTTCATTAGCGACATTTATCCACTTCTGCTTCTCGTGGACAGGCAGTTTTTGCATCTCTTGCCATGATTGTCGCTCTGGTTCAGGTAGTGTTCTGACCATATAAGAAAGATGTCTAGCTGGGATACCTTTGTTTGGTCTTTCTGATCTCCTGAATGGAGGTTGACTTAGTTCTTCTGTGCCTTCTTTGGTGGCTTCAGAGCTTATCCAGGCTTCAGTATTTTCCTTTTCAGTGTCTGAAATTGGTGATTGAAATTCTTGTACTTGTTTCTTGTGTTGAATAACTGGTGTAATTTCTTGGAATTTGAGCGAAACAGAGTTTTCATCAATCACTACATCTCTACTGATTGTTACTGTGTTGGTCTCTGAGTGCAGGATTCTGTATCCCTTTTGAGTTTCACTATAGCCCACCAGGACCCCTTGCTTTGCATGTGATTTCCACTTGGAACGTTTATCTTTGGGAACATACACAAACGTTTTGCTTCAAAATATCCTGAGGTGCTACAGGTTAGGCTTCTCGCAGTTCCATAGCTCATATGGAGTTTTATTTGTGGCTTTACCTGTCAGTCTGTTTTGAAGATAACTTGTAGGTATCTGAAATGTTAAGATATTTTCACGTAGGACAACACAATGACCTTAATATTAAAGAAATGAAGTGTTATTCTCTAATTTTGATCACCAGCATAAATGCTGCTGGGTATAAATGGCCATCTTTATATAAGTGTCTCCATTTTTTTCTATTTCCTTAGCAATGCAGTTCTTTATTCTTATATTCTGTGTTTGCATGCCGTAGCAGTTACAAAGCACAACTGTCTGTTTGTTATAATATGTTATGTTAAAGTATGCACATGCTCACACTGCATATTGGGGCGTTCCAGCAGTCTTATTTTTTGGAATATAATGTCATTCCTTCTGTCTGTTCACCCATCATCCATGAGCCGTAGGTGGTTTTATTATGTATTATCAGGTACCTACTCACCCATGCAAAAATAGTTTGGGTTTTCTTTAAACCCAGAGAGAGGCATTGACTTAGTGTAAATACCCAGCAAATAGATACGCCTTGACGTGGCTGCTGGAAGGATATAGAAATGGCCATCTTTATATGCTAAGTATCTCCATTTCTTACATATTTCCTTAAAGGAATAATGGAGTTCTATACTCTTATATTCTTGGTTTTCATGCCTTAACATTTACATAGTGCAACTATCTTTTGGTTTGTTATAACATGTTATGTTCAGTTATGCACCTGTTCACCCTGCATATTAGGGAGTTCCGGCGGTCATTTATATACCCAGTCACAGCTCTACATTGCTGTGAAATGTCTAAACACATTTTAAACTTAGGACATATTTAAGGACTTGTAATGGATTAGAAAGTCATTGTTTATTTATTTTTAAACACATCAGTACAACTGTCTATAGGCTATAGAATATGTGTAGTGTTAAGGCTTATCCCTATTAATATATTATCAGACACAACCCACGGCCAGCTGTGTCACTGTTTATGGAAGACAGCGGTCACATTTATTAGTAATATTTGGCCCAATTAGTTGCAATGCTAATAATTTAGTAGGTACAGTCTCCCTCAACAGCCCACAAAGTAAAGTATCTGGGTCATATCTACCTGCTTTTCTGCCTTTCAAACATTTCTTACAGAAAAGTCCTCTCCACCAAGCTTGAAGTTTAGAAGATGCAGCCTCTTCAAAATATGTAGGAGATCTATTTTGCCAGGAAGTTGGTAAATCAGTTTGGGAATCTTAAAAATATAAAAAAAATTAGGTACACAAAGATTAAAATGAAAATATAATATAAAAAACTACTTACAGCTTTGAGTTTGACATCTGTAGCTGATCCATCTAGTAACATTTCCAAAAATTGTGTGCATAGTAGAACTTGTACAAATCCAGTGGTGTACTGCCAAAAGTGGAAGACCATACGGCCTTTGAGTCAAGGGGGCCTGGTGCCAGTTTCAACACCTGACCATGCCCCTTTCCTACTCATTCAATTATTTTGGCATCCAGGATGCTGATACTGTTGAAAGCAATGATAAAAGAGGGAACACTATGCTGATGCTCCCTCCCCATCATTCTCCAGCTGTGTCTGTGCTCTGATATTTCAGCATAGTGGACTCGATCATGTCAATACTGCATGCCGAGATAAACAGAGCTGCAGATCTTTCACCACAGACCACAGAAGCCCTATAGTACTATTATATTCATCCCTGACTGAGCTCATAGTGTAATAATAAAGGTAAAAAAAAGCATTTATACACTTACATTTTGTTATGTAAATGAGGCAGTGTGTAGTCACCTTGTAGGATAAAGTCTGCCTGGCAAGTTAATAGTTAATATTTCAGCCGAATGTCAGAACATGTTATGGGACCTGTGTGATGTCACAACCATGTGACTACAGAAGGTGAAGCTAAGTCTTCATCTACTATATAATCTCCTAATCGTGTCTGTCTGACGCCGAAATCGCGCGCCAGCGCTCATTGGTTGCCACCAGTCACGGCAACCAATGAGCGCCACATATGCAAAAAGCCGCACGTATTCAAAATTAGAAGATTATATAGTAGCTGTAACCTGGCGACAGCGACGCATAGGCGTCGCTATCGCCAGGCTATATGCGTACGGCCGCGGCGACCCGCGACAACCGGTACCCGCCGCCTCCCCCCTCGCCTCCCTCCTCGCCTCCCGCTGTTCTCACCCGTCTTCTCCCTGTACAGCGGTCAAGCGACAGGGCAGGCTGATGTGACGTCACACAGCCCGCCCTGTCACATGACCACTGTACAAAGTGCGACGCTGCAGAAGACGGGTGAGAACAGAGGGGGGTGAGGGGGATCCTGCCCCCCTGGCTCCATCCTGCCCCCCCCACCTGCAGCCATCCTGCCCACCCTGTAGAAGCCATCCTGCTCCCCCCCCGCAGTCATACTGCCCCCCCCCCCGCAGCCAGCAGCCATCCTGCCCACCCCCGCATCCATCCTGCCCCGCCGCATCCATCCTGCTCCCCGGGCTCCATCCTACTCCCCCGGCTCTATCCTGCCCCGCTCGCTCTATCCTGCCCCCCCGCCACCATCCTGCCCCCCGCCACTATCTTGCCCCCCCTGCATCCATCCTGCCCCCCGCATACATCCTGCCCCCCCCCCGCATCCATGCTGCCCCGCCGCATCCATCCAGCCCTCCCCACCACCATCCTGCCATCCTGCCCCCCCGCCACCATCCTGCCCCGCCGTCTCCATCCTGCCCCCTCGCCACCATCCGGCCCCCTGGCTTCATGCCCTGCCGGCTCCATCCTTTTCCCCCCACCTCCATCCTGCCACCCTGGCTCCATGCGCTGCTGGCTTCATCCTGCCCCCCCCGCCTCCATCCTGCCGCCCTGGCTCCATGCCCTGCCGGCTCCATCCTGCCCCCCACCTCCATCCTGCCCCCCTGGCTCCATGCCCTGCCGGCTCCATCCTACCCCCCGATCCTGCTCCCCCGACTCCACCCTGCTCCCCCGGCTCCATCCTACCCCCCATCAATCTTGCTGCCCCCACCCGCATCCATCCTGCCCCTCCGCCTCCATTCTGCCCGCGCCCCCCGGCTCCATCCTGCTCCCTCGGCTCTATCCTGTCCTGCTCGCTCCAACCTGCTGTGGCACCCCAAGGGTTAATGTGCCACAGGAACAGCAACACAGGTTTACTCCCCACACAACACTACACTAGAAAGTGGGAGGAGCTTAGGTTGCACCTGCAAGAGTGGGAGGAGCTAATGTTTTTTACCTGAGAGCAGGAGTGACAGTTAGTCAGTTTAGTTGAGAGCAGGAGCAGAGTCAAGTAGAAGTGGAGGTCCTGAGAGGTCTGAGGAAAGGAGTCAGAGGAACAGAGGAACATACCCGGGATAAGAAGTTACCCAAAAACTTAACCCCGGAGAGGCGCTTAGAACGGATACCGGATCTGAGGCTGTGCCTGAGACAGACAGGACAGTGAATAATGAAATAGTGAAGGTCCAACATCTTCACTGTACCATAGCAAAGCCACACGGAGGGGTCAGTGACACAGAGGACTCAAGTTGCCTAGCAGATTGGTACCCGTGAGGGGAGACAGGGCCTGCAGTCCAGCTAAAAGCGGCAGCAGGGCCACACACAAAGCGCAGAATTAGGAAGCCAAGGACCCGGACAGGATGGGAGCAACCCGTCCCCGGTACAGACTCCGTGGACAATACTCTGTTATACCATCTGCAAGTATAGACTTAGAAAATGACAACGTGAGTGTGTGTGATCCTTGTGCTGAAGCCCCACTCTCCCTCATAAACTGCCATTGCCTCTACTCTCATCATCTCTACTACCTACTACTACTACTTTCCTGCAACAGCTATAACAGCCATCACTGATTTTAACTATCACTGCCCCGGGGAACCAGGCCCTACCTGCGGAGAGCCATTCCATCCAAGCTGCTAAAATATCATCCCCGGAGGTTCTGCAGCAGCGGTGGTCACCCTGACCACAACCCGTGGGTGGCGTCACGACAAACCTTATCCCCTGTAAATACCCCCCATTTACTTGTGTGAACCCGGGACACGGTCCGGACCAGGACCGCCGTGACATCCCCCAGCAGTAACCCGGTCCGGTACCGAGTACCCCGTCCCAGTGGGCTCCACACTGCTCCCCCCCCAGTCTGTTAGCGGTCATGTGACCGATCAGCTGATCGGATTTTCAGACAATGACAGATTCTAAAGGCCTGAAAAAACCTAGAAGACTGAGGTGGAGCGAGCCAGCGGACAGTTGAGTATCCTCACTGAGGATTTTTTATTTTTACTTTTACTGTGGAGGAGCAGGGGCCAGGAGGAGTGGGGGGAGGCGCGAGGAGTGGAGTATTGCCATATACCATAGTGCTGCTATACATGTACTATAATGTGCCGCCATATACCATAGTGCTGCTATACATGTGCTGTAATGTACCGCCATAGCTATAGTGCTACTATACATGTGCTGTAATGTACCGCCATATACTACAGTGCTGCTATACATGTACTGTAATGTACCACCATATACCATAGCGCTGCTATATATATATATATATATATATATATATATAGTTCACTCACGTTAACTGAACAAGTTCTGTCAGTCACAGTATGTCAACTACATACATATTCTAGAAGACCCAATGCGTTAGAATCGGGCCACCATCTAGTAGCACATAATGATTTTGCTTGCTTAGCTCTGCCCACTGTGGTCACATGATCGTTATATCACACAGGTCCTTTAGATAGAGAAGGTAATAGTAAGTTAACTATTAGCCTGCCAGAAAGACTACGTCCTCCAGGATTGTCCTCCAGGATGTAGTCTGGACACGTCCTCCAGGATGTAGTCTGACTGTCTCATCATTTACGTAAGAAAATGTAAGTCTATAAATGCTTTTTTTTCTCCTTTAACATTACACTATGAGCTCAGACAGTGATGGTTAGACTAGCATTATGAAGCTGCAGGTACAGACATTGATAGCTGGGTGGAAGGGGGGCATAAGCTAACTGACAGGTTACCTCTAAATGATATGAAAGCCTATCCAGTGTGCATTATACTATACTAGTAAAAAGGCCCAATGCAATTGCATCGGGAGCGCGGTGAAATGAATTGTGTGTATACAGGCGGGTGAGTGGCTAGTAGAGTATATATGGGGCTCTGTGGGTAGCAGACTATACAGGCGGGTCTGTGGGTAGCAGAGTATACAGACTGCTCTGAGGGTAGCAGATTATACAGGCGGCTCTCTGGGTAGAAAAGTATACAGGCGGCTCTGTGGGTAGCAGAGTATACAGGCGGGTTTGTGGTTAGCAGATTATACAGGCGGCTCTGTGTGTAGCAGAGTATAGAGAAGGCTCTGTGGGTAGCAGAGTATAGAGGCGGCTGTGTGGGTAGCAGAATATAGAAACGGCTCTGTGGGTAGCAGGGAATACAGGCGGGTCTGTGGGTAGGAGAGTATACAGGCGGCTCTGTGGGTAGCAGAGTATAGAGGCGGCTCTGTGGGTAGCAGAGTATAGAAGCAGCTCTGTGGGTAGCAGAGTATACAGGCGGCTGTGTGGGTAGGAGAGTATACAGGCGGCTCTGTGGGTGTCAGAGTATAGATGGGGCTCTGTGGATAGCAGAGTATGATGTGGCGGGAGGCTGGAGGAGTGAGGGGAGCAGAGGCTGGAGGGTGAGGAGAGCAGAGGCTGGAGTGGTGAGGAGAGGTCCAGATGGAGGGGTGAGGAGAGGTCTGGCTGGAGGGGTGAGGAGAGATGCGGCTGGAGGGGTGACATCACCGCTCGGCGGCAGGACGTGGCTGCATGCTGTGGCTGATCGCAGCCCCAGTCACACGGCATTGTCCTCTGCGGCGGGTTGGGTGATGCAGAGAGGGATCAGTTCTTGCCCTCAGGTCACACATGTGACCTGAGCGGAAGGAGCGGATTGGGCGGTGTGTGGTAAAGACAGGACGGTCATCCGATTGGTCTAGGACGCCAAGTCCTGGGCAATGGGATGGGCGTCCTGTGTGTACAACACAGCGCCCAATCGCGTTGCAGGGGCAGGTAATGGGAGTGAGCGGGGCGTGTCAGGCTTTGCAGGCTGACACGGTCCGCTCACTCCCATTGGCTGTTGGCGGCCACAGGACGACGTCCCTGGCTCCCGGCACCCGGCCACAGCCCGTAGACCGCTACTCCAGCAGCATGGCGACATTGAGAGCCCAGCGGTGAGAGAGTGGCGAGGGGCGGAAGGCTCCGGCGGCATCCGGGCAGCATGGACCTCGCAGAGGGCGCGAGGGCGGTGGCGATGGTGCGGGGACGACGGTTGGCAGGATGGCAGCGGTGTCAGGTAGTGCGGCTGAGGATGGAGGAGGCTGTGAGGCTGGAGGAGGCTGTGAGGCTGGAGGAGGCTGTGAGGCTGGAGGAGGATGTGAGGGTGGAGGAGGCTGTGAGGATGGGGAGGCTGTGAGGCTGGAGGAGGCTGTGAGGCTGTAGGAGGCTGTGAGGATGGGGAGGCTGTGAGGCTGGAGGAGGCTGTGAGGATGGGGAGGCTGTGAGGCTGGAGGAGGCTGTGAGGCTGGAGGAGGATGTGAGGCTGGAGGAGGCTGTGAGGATGGGGAGGCTGTGAGGCTGGAGGAGGCAGTGAGGCTGGAGGAGGGTGTGAGGCTGGAGGAGGCTGTGAGGCTGGAGGAGGCTGTGAGGCTGGAGGAGGCTGTGAGGATGGGGAGGCTGTGAGGCTGGAGGAGGCTGTGAGGCTGGAGGAGGATGTGAGGCTGTAGGAGGCTGTGAGGATGGGGAGCTGTGAGGCTGGAGGAGGCTGTGAGGCTGGAGGAGGCTGTGAGGATGGGGAGGCTGTGAGGCTGGAGGAGGCTGTGAGGATGGTGAGGCTGTGAGGCTGGAGGAGGATGTGAGGCTGGAGGAGACTGTGAGGCTGGAGGAGGCAGTGAGGCTGGAGGAGGCTGTGAGGCTGGAGGAGGCTGTGAGGCTGGAGGAGGCTGTGAGGATGGGGAGGCTGTGAGGCTGCAGGAGGCTGTGAGGCTGGAGAAGGCTGTGAGGATGGGGAGGCTGTGAGGCTGGAGGAGGATGTGAGGCTGGAGGAGACAGTGAGGCTGGAGGAGGCAGTGAGGATGGGGAGGCTGTGAGGCTGGAGGAGGCTGTGAGGCTGGAGGAGGGTGTGAGGCTGGAGGAGGATGTGAGGCTGTAGGAGGCTGTGAGGATGGGGAGGCTGTGAGGCTGGAGGAGGCTGTGAGGCTGGAGGAGGCTGTGAGGATGGGGAGGCTGTGAGGCTGGAGGAGGCTGTGAGGATGGTGAGGCTGGAGGAGGATGTGAGGCTGGAGGAGACTGTGAGGCTGGAGGAGGCAGTGAGGCTGGAGGAGGCTGTGAGGCTGGAGGAGGCTGTGAGGCTGGAGGAGGCTGTGAGGCTGGAGGAGGCTGTGAGGATGGGGAGGCTGTGAGGCTGGAGGAGGCTGTGAGGCTGGAGAAGGCTGTGAGGATGGGGAGGCTGTGAGGCTGGAGGAGGATGTGAGGCTGGAGGAGACAGTGAGGCTGGAGGAGGCAGTGAGGATGGGGAGGCTGTGAGGCTGGAGGAGGCTGTGAGGCTGGAGGAGGGTGTGAGGCTGGAGGAGGCTGTGAGGATGGGGAGGCTGTGAGGCTGGAGGAGGCTGTGAGGCTGGAGGAGGCTGTGAGGATGGGGAGGCTGTGAGGCTGGAGGAGGATGTGAGGCTGGAGGAGACAGTGAGGCTGGAGGAGGCTGTGAGGCTGGAGGAGGGTGTGAGGCTGGAGGAGGCTGTGAGGATGGGGAGGCTGTGAGGCTGGAGGAGGCTGTGAGGCTGTGAGGCTGGAGGAGGCTGTGAGGATGGGGAGGCTGTGAGGCTTGAGGAGGGTGTGAGGCTGTAGGAGGCTGTGAGGATGGGGAGGCTGTGAGGCTGGAGGAGACTGTGAGACTGGAGGAGACTGAGGCTGGAGGAGGCAGTGAGGATGGGGAGGCTGTGAGGCTGGAGGAGACATTTACTGTACTGAGCATGCTCAGTACAGTAAAAGGTCTCCAAACAGGAAGGCAGGGGTTAAAAAAAAAAAAAAGTTAATGCTCACCTCTCCCCGAGCCCCCGCCGTCTCCTGCCGTCTTCCTCCAAGCTTCCGGTGGCTGCCACAGGCTCCGAGTGTCTGCAGAGCTCTTCTATTGCAGTTCAAGGACCTGTGGTGATGTCACGTGACACCAGGTTACCATGGAGTAACCTGGTGTCACGTGACTGTGACATCACCACAGGTCCTTGAACTGCAATAGAAGAGCTCTGCAGACACTCGGAGCCTGTGGCAGCCACCGGAAGCTTGGAGGAAGACGGCAGGAGACGGTGGGGGCTCGGGGAGAGGTGAGCATTAACTTTTTTTTTTTTTTTTTACAGTGGTGCGGGTCTGCGGCTCGTGATGACGCTGCGCGTCATCACTCGCAGTCCCGCAAAGCATGTTGGGATTCGGCGACAACGCCCGAATTCCCAACTGCGGATTATATAAATAGATGGAGGACTATTGGGTGTGCATTATATTATATAGAGGACTATGAGGTGTGCATTATATTATATGGAGGACTATGGGGAGTGTATTATACTATATGGGGGTATCATGTACTACATGGAAGGCTATGTGTGGACATTTATAATATTTGGAGGTCTATATAGAGGTCATTATACTATCTGGAGGGCTATAAGGGAACCTGTATACTTTATGGAAGTCTATTTGAGTTCCATTATACTGTATGCAAGCAATTATACAGTGTGAAGGCTTGTGTGGGGTTTATCATTCTGTGTGGAGTGCAGTGTGGGAGCCATTATACTTTGTGGAGGGCTATTAGGGGCCATTATACAGTACAGACCAAACGTTTGGACACACTTTCTCATTCAAAGAGTTTTCTGTATTTTCATGACTATGAAAATTGTAGATTCACACTGAAGGCATCAAAACTATGAATTAACACATGTGGAATTATATACCTAGCAAAAAAGTGTGAAACAACTGAAAATATATCTTATATTCTAGGTTCTTCAAAGTAGCCACCTTTTGCTTTGATTACTGTACATTGTGAAGAAATGTGGGGGCTATTTTATTGCATGGAGGTTTGTATGGGTGTCACGGCTGGGGATCATACTGTGTGTGTGTAATGTATAGAGTTCTACAGCAATTATCTGATGAAACGTCCGCTTCTCCCTTTTAACTGATCCCATCTTGATGCACTGGAAATGACCAGAAATGGTGTCTGAGTATGGGGAGAGACTTGTCAGTCTAAGGGAGTGTGGCTGGGAAAAGCCTCAGACTATAAGTATGACAGCATTTCAAAGTAAAATATACAAGACTTCAATACTATAGGCAGTGTATCATCCATGGTGCCTATGGTCCAGGCAGCATGAATTATCTGACGGTTTCCTTTAATGGTGTTGTCCCCTTTTAAAAAATCCCAGTTCTTAGACCCAGTTTGCTTTGCAAAAACAAACTGTGTTTTACTTACTCTGTCCAGATCCACTGCTGCATCTCCACCGCTGCTTCGGGTATCTCATATTAGCTGCAGCGCTGATGTGTGGTAGCCAATCAGTGAGCTGAAAGGTTTTGAGAAATGCATCTCGTTTATGCGGACAGAGCCAAGGTGGAAACTAAGCAGTAGACCCGGGGAGGGTAATTAAATTGGTTTGTTTTTTTACAACAAATTTTTCCCAAGGATGGAGTTTTTCTTAAATCCCTTTAAATCTCTGAAATGGTTATTAACTAAATGTTTTTCTTTATCTAATTTGATTCAGAATTGAAAAGAATGACTTCTGTGATCTAGATAATCCATCAACCACATGAGCAATACAAGGTTACAGCAAATTACACATTACATTACCTATAACCTTGCAATCTTCAAATAGCACTTTACACAATTATATACTTGCTATATGTGCTGTCAAGGATTTGTGTCTCTTAAAGTAACAATAAAGCTTTATTTGCAGTCATAATTTCAGGGATGTTTCTGATCCAAGATCATAACGTTTTACAATGGTAAAGATGAAGGTACTTTTGGATATCTTGAAGAATTTCTTAAAAACTGTTATCTGATTAGTCAGTATTACATTTCATATGATTTGTCGGGAGATCGGCTCAAATACCTGGAATGGAAGTAGATTCTGGTGTCAAAATAGCTGAAAATCCATTGTAAAGACTCTGAAAGCAAATACCAAGTTTTCTGTAACTTTGTTCCCCATGGCTTCAGTCATAAGATGCCACAAAGCAGTATGAAAAGTCTGAAATAGAACCAGAGCAAAACCTTACATGGAAACGTTAATATAACATAAATCCAGGCCTGTTGTGCCAAGTTACAAACCTCCCATGGCCTTGAGAACCTCCGCTCAACTGTGACTATGAAGAGATTTTCTACTTGGAGATGAACTGTCACAAGGTCATAAGTGACAAATGTTTGCTCATATTTTACACTCACTGTTCCTTTGGGTATTCTGTTATTTTATTATTTTTGTTAATTCGCCATACGCTTCTAAAAATGTAGGCCTTTTAATTCAGTGCTAATTCTTATGCATAGTGTTCTCTGGGGCAGAGGTTCCCTATCTCTTTGACCTTGAGAACCACATTCAGCTCTGAAAGAGCACTGAGAGCCACATTAAGCAATAAGATGGGTAGCAAGCCACATCCTGTTCCCGCCCCATCACAGTAGTTACATATAGAGCCCCCATTAGCGATGTAATGACAAGCAAACCTTTTCCATAGAAATCACACTGAGACAGTATACCAAGATCCAGGAGTTCCTACATTACCCCTATTCAGATATGCTCTTCTGTAGAAGGCTACTCACAAAAGTCACCATCTGAAGACCAGCTCTTCATAGCTGTTTAATAGACCTGGTGCTAATGCACTAAGCTGGAATACAGTCATGAGTAGTGATGAGCGAATATTGCTCGAACATGTCCACCAATTTCAAATTCGGCAAGAACCCGACCGATTCGATTCAACACCTCTAATTCGAACGTTTTGTTTAAAAGTGAGAACATTTGGCAAATATTTGGTTACGCTTCAGATGACAAAGTATTAGTGTATTTGCACTAATGCTTCTGTTGTATGTTTTTAGAGTGTCAGTGTCTAACATATTGGGCGGGAGGGGAGGGGTGATAGGTGTCTGGGTCTCATGTCAGATAACTTACCTGAGATAAGCGCAGGTCTCCATTTTTATCTTTCCCACACTTACTGTCGGTGCTCTGGTCTGGCATCCAGTCAGCACAAAGCAAATAGTACTTTTTGCAAACAAGGGCTTCTGTCATTGGCTGGGTATGTGTCACGCTGGGAGTGGGGAAGACACCCAGCGTAGGATAACGACGGGGGGGGGGGGAATAAGGAGTCCCTAACGCTAAGGGCACAAGAAGGAGACGGTGACCCCTAGACTTCCTAGAGCTGACCCTGTCTGCCCTAACGTCCCTATACAGTCTCCTCAACTGTCGCCGACCACGAACCTCGTCCCTCTCTGATCCTAGCACTATCTTATCTAAGGATCAGATGGAGGGGTTCACTAGACCCCTCCACTATCAACTAAAGACAAACACCAGGGAAGACAGACATTTGGGAAAAGGAAACACTTATCTGACAGCAGAGCTCAGCAACCTCCACAACCTCCGCGTCTGCTGGAGCAAGGATAATGAGTGCACCAGGAACTATCACCTGCACCGAGGAAGGGTGATGAACCTCCTTATAAAAGTGGAAGGAATCCGCTGGGTCCTAGTGACCTACAATATTGGTGGATAAAACCAGACCGAGCACAAGACCTCCACAGCCGTCCCCTCATAACAGCGAGATCCCATCACACCCTCTCTCCATCTACACAGAAGGTAAATGCCCCTGAAAGAGACGGACCATCCTCCACCATTATGGCTGGTGGGCCACACGCTGGGATCGTCTGCGCGTGGCCTCCACCCTGTCATCCGTGCCACCCGTGACAGTATGTCACATGTCCTTGCCATATAAGAACCGTCCATTTTCTCTCATTGCCATTTTCTCAGTGTTGGAGCTCAGTGACAGTCTTGCTGCTGCAGTTCTGCATCTGTTGATCCTATCTACGCTATTTAGTTAGCTAGCTAGCGATTCTATTTCTTTCTGGTTAGATAGAGTAGCTCTAGTAATTCCTTCCTAAAACAGCCCTTTTTAGGGCTTTGTTCCAGTGTTTTTAGCAAGCCACCTGTGGTACAGTGGTCTGCATTTGGTCATCTGCACCAGCCTGTGCTGACATTTTGTGTGTCTTCTGCCCAGTGCCCACATCCTCCAGGCATCACATTTTTATTAGGGCATAATAGCAGTTTGTGTCAAGTCACCTGTGGTACAGTGGTGCGTGTGAATTCTGTGCCAAAACCCTTTTAGTGGCACATCCAGGCATCAACCACATTTTTGGCTTAGTAACATTCCTTTGCCAATCTGGTTGGCTGCATTGACATCCCCAGATTTTGTAGGCGTACACCAACTGACTTGCAAATCTTTTACCATTAAATATGAGTGGTAAAAGCTGTGGTCATGGGGAAAGGGGAATAGGTTTGGTGTCTGTAGGATAGGTGCTAAAGTAACTGAAAGCTCAACTCAACAAAGACTGTCTTCTAGGCAAAGAAAAATGTCAATTTCTTTTACTGGACAGTCTGGTATGATCCCTTTCTAAGGCAGCAGCCCATCAGTTCGACTTGTCAATTAGTGTCCACATCCACAGGACACACAGTGCAGTCCTCACAGATGTCACAAGTCTCCAACTGCCCAACTGACTGTGCATTAACATAGATGGCCGAGTCTACAGAGCTGTTCATGCACACTATAGCCTGAGAATCAGACATCACCTCCAAAGCTTCACTGACTCAGGAGAAAGAATGATCTGCACTGATGCCAAAATCTTTGTGGGTTGAAAAAAGGGTCGTACAAACAAAGGTTCGGGGATAATGTAGAGCCTCATCATCAACCTTTGGCCCCTGTTTTTGGAGGCAAAGAGGCTTGTAATGATGATGAGAGTCAGATACCTAAGGCGGATGCCTACGTGAGTTTGCAGTCCGGGCAAGAAGAGGGTGGCTCTGAGGGCGAGAAGTGTGACAACACAAAGGGGGATAATGAGGTTCTAGATCCCACTTACTGTCAACCCACAGGCATGCAGTTGATGAGTCCAGCAGAGGAGGTGGAAGAGGAAGATGATGAAGCTGACGAGGTTAGATGCGGCTTCCTGGACAGAGATGGAGTGCTGTAAGCACATCAAGCACTGTGTCCTCAGCCACAACTCTGCCTCTCTGTAGAAGCCATGGTGGCTCTGCAGGTCGTATGGGTGGTAAGCCTTGCCTAGCCTGGGCCTTTTTCATGATCGCGAAGGATGACCCAAGTCAGGTCATCTGCAAAATCTGATTAGAGGCAAAACAAGAAATAATTTGAGTACTTCATGTATGAACCGCCACATGGAGATGCAGCGTAAATTACAGTGGGAAGCTCACCATGCTAACAAGTGGCCTAATGAACCTTTTCAACCACCGAGACCACCTCATCAAGGGCATCTGTGGCTTCTTCATCTGCTATGCTTGTGGGGACTGTTGTCACGCAGACCTTCGCCATACCATACACCTGTTTGCCCACAACAGCCAGTGTGATTTACAGGCTGTCACCTGTTTTGGAAGTGGATATGCCTGCTGGTGTTTAGACTTGTGAGACATCAAGAGAACCACCTCTTCATGAAGGCAACATAACCCCTCTGCCTGCATCTCCCTCAGACTCCAGAAATTTGTCAGGTATACCCTACTTCACCCTGTCTCAGCACAGCAGCCAGCCGTTGGTCTGGCAGATATAGTCAAGTAAAAGACAATTTCTTCCTAGCTATGACAAAGCTAAGAGGTTAAATTTCACCATCTCCCAATTATTGGCCAAGTAAATGCTGCCTTTCTGCCTGGCTGATACTGAGCGTTTTCAAAAGCTCATGGCCATCACAGACCCCTAGTACCAGATGCCCAATCGCCACTACTTCTCGAAGAAAGATGTGCATGCACTCCACCGTCAACATGTTGCAGACAACATCACTACTTCCTTGAGAAACTCTGTGTATGACAGGGTGCATTTCACCATAGATACCTGGACGAGTAAGCATGACCATGGGCGATACATGTCGCTGATTGGGCACTGGGTGACTCTAGTGGCTGCAGGGGAAGGGGCTGTTGTACAAGTCTTGTCATCCCAACGGTCTGGGAGTAAAATCTCTGTATGTAGAAGTTCTTCCACCTCAGCTAGGGCCTCCACCTTCCCCCAAAACCTCTCTGGGAATGTGACACGTGTTCCAACTGTGCAGAAGGAATCAAGCAGACCTTACTACACTGGTGACAGGGGTGAACTGCATCAGGCTGTCTTTACATTAAAATGCCGAAGAAATATAAGTCACACGGCTGAAGAGTTGTGATCAGCTTTGGAGACCAAGTTTCATCAGTGGCTGTCTCCACTGAACCTGCAGCCAGGGAAGGCCGTGTGTGACAATGCTGCAAACCTGAGTGCAGCCCTACGTCGGGTCAAGGAGACACACGTGCCTTGCACGGCTCATATTCTGAACCTGGTCATCCAGCAATTTCTAGCCCACTATCCTGGCATATATAATAATAATAATCTTTATTTATATAGCGCCATTATGTTCTGCAGCACTTAACAATTCAGAGATTTATATACAAACAAACAGTCTTAAGAAACAGTTGTGGAAAATACAATAGCTGGAGGAAAAAAATTACAACTCTGCTTTCAAGAACTTACAATCTACAATAAGGTGGGGTTGACACAAAGTACAGGTGCTTATTTACAATCATGGTCCAACCATCTTGAGAAAGAGTGGAATATATGAGTGGAGAAAGTGCCCACCATGCAATCTGTGTAGAGCTTTGGGTTCTGGTGGAGTTTGACAGTTCAGAGGAATAGTGGATAACTTATGTCTATATATGTGCTGTGGTTGTGTTTTAAAAAGGTTCTTTTTCTTTGTGCGTTTTAGTCAAATTAGGTAAATTGAGTTTTTAACATTTATAGCATCCTGATATCTATTGTACATTATCTGGATATAATAGTGTTTTAAAAGCGCACCCCAAAAAACAATGATATAATCCCTAATGACATTTTTTAGATCAAGGAGGGTGAAGGTCTAGGTGGAGAGCACCTTTTTAGTGGATTTTAGCGCTAATCCCATTAAAAATGAATTGAAAAGTTTTTGAATTTCCAACAAAGAATTGGACCCAATATATGACATGAATGTGCGTCATACAGTTGTGTGTTGGATCAGTAGTTTGGTTGAAAGGAAGGGGTTAAACCAATGCTGTCAAGTGTTGAGCAAGGCTCCACAATAGGATTTGCTATAAACAATGACAGTGATTTTATTGTGACGCATTTGAAAGCTACTCTTCTTTTTTACGGAACTACTGATCTAACACCGTGGGGACTGCAGCAGTTGAGAATTAATACCAAACTCTATTAGAGTGGTTGTGACTTATCACAACTACCCAAGGTGAGCAAAATTGTTCGACCTTCTCTGCCTTTTTTATATGTTTTATACCCCAGGTAAGGGTGTTTTCATATCGCGTTATTTTTCCTGTTCGTGGGATCCCACTTTTTGCAGGACCCCATGGACAGGAAAGGACCGCATTGGAGGTGAGCCTCCTGGTGCCATTTCTGTGTCCGGGTCCGTGATTTTCACGGGACCGGACACAGAAACAGCTGTGTGGGGCTCTTTCACTTCCGCAATGTATATCCATACATTGCGGAAGTGATATTAAGTAAAAGCAAGGGGTTAAAAGTAAAAAGAAACTCTATTCCCACCTTCCAGCGATCCCCCGACGCCACCAGCGAGCTCCGGGTGACTACAAGACCTGCCGTTACATCAGAACCCGGCAGCATCATCAGGTCACATGACCGCAGTTACCACGGTAACCGGTCATGTGACCCGATCAGCTGATCGGGTTGTGACGTAATGCCAGGTCCTGTAGTCACTCGGAGCTTGCTGGAGGCGTCGGGGATCGCTGGAAGGTGAGAATAGAGTTTTTTGTATTTTTAACCCCTTGCTTTTACTTAATTTCACTTCCGCAATGTATGGATATACATTGCGGAAGTGAAATTAGATGGTTAGGAGCAGTTGTAGTGTACTGAGCATGTGCAGTACACTAAAATTGGGTCCGCGGAGCAATCAGCTGTTTCCTCAGACCCGCGCTCATAGGCCCCCATGTTAACTGGTGCGGATCCTGTCAGATTTGATTATGTCTGATTTGGTCCGCTGTGCCCAAAATCGGAACAGTCTCCGATTTTGGGCACAGCAAAAAATCGGGCACAATCGGATCTGACAAAAATCAGATGGCAATTAGGCCAAATCCGATCCAATCCATGTCCATAGGACAACATGGGGGCCAAATTGGATCCGTGGCTGTCCATTTTACAACGGACAGCCACGGATCCTCAAAAATCACAGCGTGACAGCACCGTAAGACCCTACTTTTTGTGTTCCAGTTTTTTTAAATTTATTTACAGCTGTGTGTTGGGAATAAGGGATAGAATGAACTAATGGACTACAAATGGCCCATATACTGTTCTTGCTCGGGACACTTCTGTTTTTTTTACGTCCCCTACAATAACACTAGCAAAAAGAAGATAAAAATTCAATAAGTCAGGATTTTCTGCACCACGGACACTTTTTGGAATTTCTTTAGAATCTCTGAAATATGAACAGTTTTAGGAAATTAATGTGAGACGCCAAACACATTGCTGGCCTTAAACACTCGGTAAATATCAGCCCTACTCTGATTGAGAGATTGACCACGGAGGCATTCATCTTTCTACCACAGTAATTAAAAATATGTCAAAAATAAGTCATCTGTACATTCAATTATTTTAAAAATAACCAGCTATTGTTTTAGTGAAAATATTTTTACCTTAAAATGTTGTGTGGTAATTCCCAATTCCTTTGATCTTATCTGCTGTGGATAGTGTGTGAGCTCCAAATCCTTTAATGCCCTGCGTAGTTCATCTTCATTACTAAAATTTTGCATCACTCTCAGGACCGCTCTTACTATATGTGTAGCCTGAACCATGAACCGATAGCTTTCCTGTATAATCCAATAATGGAAAGGGAGTTATCAGAATGATCACAATTTGTCAAATGTCTACTTAGACTCCAAGTTATATTATTGACAAAAGAAAGAAATACATATATACCAAGTGAGTACACCCCCTTTGAAAAGTAAGATTTTAATATCTCTCTATGTCAATATAAAATGTAGCCCCTGACACCAGCAGCAGCCATACATAAGGACACTGCACACCACCATGTGTCACTGTAGGCACATTTTTTAAATTCATTTTTCTAAATACATGCTGTCTACAGTGAAATGTGGTGGTGACATGGGGCTGTATGAGTGTTGCTGGTGTCACGGAGATACATGTCATTGCTGGTATCATGAATTCACAGAGGCACTGCTCTATATTGAAAGAGAAGATGTTATCGTCACTCTGTGACCTAAAAAACAAGCATTTTTCTAACAGGGCAATGATCCCAAACACACATCTACATTTATTAAACTGGCTCTGTTGTTCCAATGTGCTATCCACACGTATCGCTCTACTGAAATGTACATGTTTTCCAATCCAGCTCTGCTGTTCCTAGGTGCTGTTTGCACATTCAGCTCAGCTACTGCAAAGTGCCTGTTTACCAATCTGCCCCTGATGTTTCAAGATGCCTGTTCATATACCCTAATCCACAGTTCCACATGTTTCCATATACGAGGATTGAATAAAAAGTAATGCCTCTATCTTTGTAACTCTTCAGCAGATGGCAGCATTGGCATGAGGCAGGTACTGGACTGTTCAGCAGACTCTTCTCTACAGCTCCTGTTGGCAGGAAGCCTTAGTAATGAATGTTTGTGTTGTTACAATGTAAAGAATGGAACCCTGCGCAGGCGGTCAGTCAATTAATGTTCAACAACATTCAATTCAAAGTATTACAAACTTTGAAACTGTGCCTAACAAGGGTCCAAAAGGAAAATGGAAATGTTCTTCTCCAGCATGACAATACCACACACTTCACATTCCATCAGAGCAGAACTTCATAGACTGAAGATCACTATCGTATGGTATCCTCCATACAGTCCAGATTTGGCAACTTCTGACTTCCATCTGTTCCTGATAGTGAAAGACGATGTGTGTGGACATCACTATGCATTTGTTGATAGAACTGTGAGAGGCTAGTTTCGGAAACTGAGAGTCAGCTTCTTCTGTGTTAGCTTCAGAAAACTTGTTCATAGTTGGCAGAAGTGGACGCAATTGTATGGTCATTATGTGGAAAAGTGAATATGGCTAATGAAAGAGCAGATTGTAAGGATTATTTTTGTGTTTGAGTTTTTTAAAATATTCCCATCAAAACCCGAGTTACAAAGGTGGAGGCATTACTTTCATTCAACCCTTGTACCATCAGGAATCATGTTTAAACTTGGAGGCCCCAAGGAAACCTATGCGAAACATGCGTTGGGGTTGTTTTGTACTTCACTGACACTGAGGTGACAGGGGGAATGATCGGGGTCACAGGGGGTACAGGGGCCCACATGCCTAAGCCATTTCTTCATATGCATGCGTATCCCCAAGGACGCACATATATGTCACTGACTAACAACAACCAATTAAACGACATTGCAGCCCAAATGAATGAAAAGTGATATTTTATTATATTAGATCAGGGGATCACAGAGGAGAGGTGAAGGGGCACAAGATAACAAGATAAACAGGACACAGTACGTCAAAACAATGGGCTGTTAGGACTATGAGACTGCATTATATTATACAGAGTGATATAAGGCTGCATTATACCATATGGTGGGATATGAGGCTACATTATACTATATGGAGGATAATGGGGGTGCATTATAGTAATTGTAGGACTATGTGGGCTACCTTATGCAAGTAGGACTATGTGATGTATTATATTACATAGAGGATTATGGGGTACATTATAATATATGGAGGAATATAGGGTGCGTTATAATAATTGGAGGACTATGGTGACAGGAGCAGAAGGACCATATATATCAGAATAGAGTCCATATATACCAGGATAAGGTCCATCCATATTCCAAAAGGAGGACCAAATAAACCAGGATGGCAGACTTATATACGAGGATAAGAGCCACACACATATAGTAGGATGGAGACCATATACAGCAGGATGAGGGACAATAATACATAATGAACGTTACATGGGTCCCATACATCTGACAAACGTGTGCACGTGTGGCGGGGTGGCTAGGTCCAAATGTATTGAAATAAAAGGAATTTTTTAGGCCTTTTAATCTTGTGGATTTTTGATACTTATTCTCTTATAATTGTAGGAATTAATAGGTTTGGATTTCCACTACTTTACATCATTTGTTTCTATTGATCCTGATCTCCCACCTGCATAGAAGGGGTGTGGCTTATCTTATCTAACGTTGTTAGATGGTTTATTCTAAAACAGACATTGATGTATTTTACCTGCAAGCCCATCAGCTAAATTATGCCAATGCTAGTAGAATTTATGCCATTTAATATGATCCATAATTGTAATACAATGTTCTCATAAAATGCTATACTGATCTTCCTATTGATGCATTAAAGGGAATCTGTCAGCAGGCTTTTGCTATGCAATCTGAGGACAGCATGAGAAAGGGCTTAGACACAGATTTCAGTGATGTGTCACTTATTAGGCTGTGTGCTGTTGTTTCAATACCATGAATGTTTTATCACCAGGAAAATACAATTGCCAGGACTACATGTCATGAGCCAAGTCTAACCATGTCCCTTCCCTAATAAACAGATTATTGGCAATATACAATGTATACAGTAAGTGGTGGTGTGGGTGGGTGTAGCGTTATGGGCTCTGCACCATAATACATCTAAAAACTCTGATTAGATCACATCTACTGCACCTAGTAAATTAAGTGATACACTGTTGGAATCAGGGTTTCTATTCCAACATAATGCTTCTCGCCAATGAATGAGGTAGCAAAAACCTGGAGACAAATGCCCTTTAAGAAAGAAGATAACTAAAAAAAGAGAACAAATAGATGATTAACAATACATATTGTTGCACTTTTATACATTGACTAGAAATATAATAAGAATATCACAAATCATATACCACGACCTAGTAGTTCTCTAGTTTCCATGGGAACATGTACCTTGTCAAGATTTGGCATAACAGTTTCCTCATCACCAAAGACAAATGGCACTGTACTGCACAGGTGGATGTGGTGCCCTAAGGGTGAACTTGCAGTGAAGCGTAACACATGCCGCCTACAATAGAGACACATAAAAGTATTGTCTAATAATGGATTAGAAGAATCATTTCACATAGAATTTAGCAGAACAATCTGATAAAATAATTAATAATATAACTTTTCCTACAAATAGTTTCAAAGAAGACTTCAATAGAAAATGAAGTTTTAATCCCCTGACTGTGACCAAAGGTGCCCCAGATGCCCTCTCTTCGCCCTGGGTGTTCTGACGATTTAGATTCATTAGAAGAAAGCAAGGCAAATTTGCCACATGTATTGTAACATGTTATCTTTGGTGTGATCTTTAATGTAGTTGGCACCATTTGGCATTATCTGCATTACTTACAATCCATTAGGATCTTAAGGAAAAAAAGTAAGTGAGCCCTAAGCATTCTGGGCAGTAGTAACCACTTTGAGAGAGACTTCTTCTAGAGCAAGCGTTGTCTTGTTCTCCTGCACTGCTCTTAAATACCCCACTATCCTAGACAAAGTATATCTGGTAAGAGTACTACTTCTGTCTGTGATTTTATATGTTCAGATTTTTTGCTAAGTTACATAGCAATCATTGTACATAGTTTGTGTCTGTTAGGGACTCATGTATTCCCATGTACAAGTCTCAATCTTGGCGTATAGTTTTTTTGTTCTGTATATTGTCATTGCTGTATTATATAATGATATACCCAGTACTCATTTGTGCTATTTGTATTCTTCTAGTTTTACCACTTAAATTATATGTTGACCAATAAACAAGTTAGACTACAGGAAACAATCTGCTTCTTTGGAAGACTTGTCAGGAGTGGGAGCCGGCGACTGACATCACGGCCTCGCTGTGCGCCTGCGAGAGATCAGTTACATGTCGGGGCAGGTGAGGAGGGAGCTGCACACAGACAGGAGGAGGAACAGAGCAGCAGGAGGCGGCACACAGCGGCCGGAGGCAGGGAGAAGCGCCGTGGCAGCGATGACTCCATAACCAGGAATGCCCTCCGGACTCACTATATGTAAGATTTCTAAAATGTATTTCTCAGGGTACAGGGGAACTAGAGACCCCTTCTCTGAATGCAGCAGACATGCTGCATTCAGTGGTGCATTTAGTTTGCCATACACCAGAGGGGTGACAGGCCCTCTTTAAATAGAACTCTCCTTGTTTGGGATGTCAGTTTAGGAAGATGGCAATTTCTTGGCAGGTTTGTAGTTGTGCCATACTCCATCCATTTTTGACTGATGAATTGATCAGTTAATTGCTTGGGCTAGTTTGTCTAACCTAACACTGCTTTATTATTCTCCACAACTTTATTCCTGACATGTCTGAAGTGTTTCTTGGTATTAATGATCCCGTTTGATCCTGAATGTTCTAACAAACCTTTGAGGTTGCTTTTAAAACTATTATACTCAAATAAATGACACACAGATGGTCTCAGTATATTAACTAGGTGACTTTTGGAGGCAATTAGTCATTCAGGATTTGACTTAGGCTGGCTTCACACTACAGTTTTTTCACTGATCAGTGTCCATCCAGTTTGTGTGCCAAAACCAGGAGAGGAACCAGAAGAGGAAGTTGCAGAGAAAAAGTATAATTGAAAGATTGACAACTGTTCTGAGTTTTGGAGACACTCCTGGTTTTGGCACACAAACTGGATGGACACTGATCAGTGAAAAAACTGCATTTGAAGCCAGCCTTAGGGGAATTGGGGTATGTGCAGATGCTGAGTTTTTTGTACAGAAATTTTCTGCAGCATAAACACTGCTAAGCTGCATCCTGTGCCAGAAAAATGCACCAAATATGCTATGTGTTTTTGGTGCATATTCGGTGCATGCGCTTTTTCACTATTGTCAATGGCAGTGAGGGCTGAAAATTGCACCAAGAAGTGACGTGCTCAATTTTTTCCCTAGACAAAAAAATGCTGCAACTCTGCAAGGACAAAAGAAGCATCGTTGGCACAGCACTTCAGAATTCTCATACACTTTGCTGGGGGAAGGTTATACAAGGGATTTTGTGACAGAAGGTGACCAAAAAAGCAGCAAAAATGCACCAAAAACGCACCATCTGAACATAGTCTAAGGGGCCGTTCACATGTTAGATTAGCAGTGCATATTTTTGAAGACAAAAATCTGCACCTTCAGACAAAATACACACCAAAAAAAACGCATCGTATGCATGACATCTTTTTTGGTGCGTATTTTGTCAGATAATTGGTGCAGGGAAGGTGCAGATTTTTGTCCAGCGTGTGTCTTTCATGTTAGGGACACCTCAGAAACAGTCTTGTGAGATATGATAAGGTGAACGATATCGTTAGCTATGTGACGTGACCGCGATCCTTCCGACATCGTTAGTGCGTTGTCACACGCAAGGATATCGTTAACCATCTTAAATTTGGCAACGCTCCAGCTATTTGGAGAAGAACGTTTGAACGATGTTATAAAGCGGCAGGAATAGGAGAAATATGAACGACATCGTTCAAAAAGGCGTCACACTGGATGTGGCTTCTTCCCATGACGTTAATTGGACGACGAACGATAGATTTGAGGTCCGGATCTCAAATTTTTGATGACTGATCCAACGATTTTTCTTCCTACATCGTTCGTTTCCATGCAACGACGCACTAACGATATTGTTTGAACGATCACAAATCCGTGATGTTTCAACGATATCTATTATATAATTGCGAATGGGTTTTTTGCCCCTTCTGAGTCCACTCTCGCTGCGAGTCAGCGTGGTCATGTGGATACGCCCGAAGCATTGGCCGCGCAGCGGCCATTGCGAGCAGTTCTAAGGCGACTCGCTATGCCCGCGCAGCGGGCATGGCGAGTCGCCTTAGCAGCGCGAAGCATTGGCTGCGAAGCGGCCATTGCGAGTCAGAGACTCGCTCTTCTAGAATCCCGATGCATGTGCATCGGGCACCCAGCTAGTTGTTAATAATATCCTAGCGTGTGAAGCGGCCTTTAATGTGTGTAAATGTGTTAAAAATGTATTGGGAGTATGTAAATTGTTTGTGGGGACTTGGTGAGGGGCTTCATGATTGTTTAAAAACTACTACTTTATTATAAACACTCCTTGAAGTCTCGTCAGCTTTTGCAGCCAAAGCAGGGACTTCTCTGCATCTTCTATGCAGTTTGCGTAGGCGCGTAAGCTGCGCATATTTTAGAAAGTTCTCTATGCACTGAACAGTAAAAAGTGGTGAAGATATCTATTCCAATGTCCTGGTGCCAGTGACAATCAGGCTGATAGATGGGGTTAATGACAGTTGAGTAATTAGTGAATCCTGTGACTAAATGGTTAAAAACTCACACACAGAAAATTCCATTATTGGAAATAAAAAACACACAAACCCTCTTTCACCATTTTATTCCACCCTATCCCCCTACCCCCCGAAAAAACACAGATCTGAAGCAATGCATTATACAACGTACCTTGAAGATCCACTGCTACATCCAGAGGCTGCAGCGATGGATCAAGTGATCTGGAGACCACACTGACTGCCACGTGAGAATGGTGAAGTCACTGGGGGCTTTCCTGCTGCTGCTTTCAGTGAACTCAGGGGACTCTGCTGCCAGATTGTGGGACATGGTGGCACAGCTGTCTGGCAATCTAGCAGGTTTAACTGAGTTCAGAGCAATAGTTTCCCACGCCCTGAACTTAGTTGAACCTGCTGACGGATTGCCAGACAGCCATGCCACCGTGTCCCACAATCTGGCAGCATGGTCACCTTAGTTCACAACATGGGTAACTACTGCGGTGAACTAAGTTAAACCTGTTGCCAGAATGCTGGACAGCAGTGCCACCATGTCCCGCAATCAGTCAATCCAGCAGCAGGGTCATATGAGTTCACTGACAGCAGCGAGGAAGCCCTCAGTGACTCAGTGATGTCACAGCACCCCATGGCAGTCAGTGTGATCCCAGAGGCTAAAGCGATAAGTCGCTTGTTCCTTCGCTGCAGTCTCTAGATGTAGTAGAGCCATGATTGTCAAGAGATGTTTTATGTTTATTGGCTATGGACCTGTTTTTTGGGGGGATTAATAAAATGGAGAAAGATATTTTGTATGTTTTTTTTATTACAAATAAAGGTTATTACCGGGTCTGTGTTATTAACTATTTCCTTTAAGGACAGGTAATGGGCCAGTCTCATAGAGGCCTGACATTACTAATCTAGGGCTTAATGACAGCTGTCAATACTCAGCTCTCATTAACAATAATAATAATAATAATAATATAATATTAATTAACCACTTCTATCCCCCATCATCACAATACCACCACACCAGGGCACTGGGAAGAGCCAGGAAAAGCACCAGGAATTGGTGCTTTTAATGAATGCATCAATCCCTGGGGCATCTGCAGGCTTCTATTCTCACCTTGAAGGGGAAGGAATAATTATGTGCCTCCCCAGGATGAGAATACCAACTCCCAGCCATATGTTTTATTTTATCTTGGCTGAACATCAAATTGGGGGGGACCCCCAACGCCACCATAGTTTTAAATTATTTATTTAAATATTTTAAAAAACCCATGTGGGGACCCCATGTTTGATATTCAGCTAATATAAAACACATAGCTGGGGCTGCAGGGCACAGCTGTCCACCTTTACTATGCTGTGTTTATCAAAGAAGGGTGACCACACGTCGTGTTTTTTAATTATGTTTTAGCTCAATGAGTTTATCTGCATCTCCTGGCAAAAAAAACAATGTGTTTGGATGCATCGATTGCCAAGCAACATCCTAAAAATCTTGATGATTTAGAGATGATCTGCAAAGAGGAGTGGACCAAAATTCCTCCTGACATGTGCGCATGCCTCATCATCAACTACAAGAAACATGTGACTGCTGTGTTTGCCAACAAGGGTTTTGCCACCGAGTATTAAGTCTTGTTTGCCAGAAGGATCAAATAATTATTTCTCTCTTCAAAATGCAAATGCATTTATATAATTTAGACAATGTGATTTTCTGGAATTCATTTTTGACATTCTATAAATTAATCTACCCTTAAAATTTTAGACTGTTCATGTCTTTGTCAGTGGGCAAACTTAAAAATCAGCAAGGATCAAATATTTATGTCTTTCACTGTAAGTGAACATACAAACCCAGGACTTAGGCTTATCACAGCGGCCTTGGTCACGAAAGTATGGAGCTTTAATATAACTGGTCCATTGAGAAGACTTGTCCAAGAAAACTGCTCTGCGGTTAATATGCCTTTTTGAGATTCAGCCTCCTGCTTCACTGTAATGATAAATAGACAAGATCTCTAAGTGCTAAAAGAATACGCTCACATACACCATTTTAGGATTTCAGACAGTGTTCCTCTGCACATTGAATATTGATGTGACTATGGTATTTTATTAAATTGCATGTGAGGTTTTAACATCGACCACCCAACAGTTAGAGACCCGCTGTAATCAAGTATTTATGTATACAACCACAGGGATATAGGGCTACTACCAGAAAAGGCAGAAACCATTTTGTTACCACTTCTGCCTTCTTGATCACAGTTAGAATTAAAAAGATATAGTCGTTCGGCATGCTGTGTAAATCTCAATGGTCATATCACTTGGTGATACCTCATGATGTCAGCACTGCTTGGAATAATAAGTCCCAAGTCAGCTCTAATTTCACTTATGAAAAAAAAAATTAAAACAAAACAGTTTTCTTGACTATATCAGCACGGGAGCACTGCGTCAGCATTATTTACAGAAATATATATTGGTAAAAAAGTATTACAAATTCTATCCCCAATATTTCTTTTGTGTCATTTGCTTATGAGTTAAAATGCTAAAACGTGTTATTTAATACACCTATGTAAGCGGCATTGCAAGCTTTTTTTATGGTTTAATGCTTATAGGCAACAATGTAGAAGGGCATACTCCCTGAGAGTTTTACACAGAACACCTTACTCACAGACAGCTCCTCAGCACACCATGACAATATGTGGGAATTATTTGACAGTTATAAGATAATTTGTTATAATGGATTGTACATAGGAAGTAATGATGCAAAGCATGGCAAAATTTGTAGAAATGGAACAAAAAATTGATTTTGGTGCATCTTAATTAGAATGTTTTTCACACTTTCAATAAAATGAATGTATTTTAGAATCGATAGTAAATATTAAATGTGAGAATAAAGTTACCCAGGATGCCAGCACGTGTCAAGGGTGTCAGTAGCCATGCCCATGTCCTTCTGTAAAAATGAGAATGCGCAATAGGGTCTTATCTCCTAACAGAGATGCGTGGTGATAGATAGTATGAAATCTGCTCACCTGGTCAGGTTGTGTGACCCACAACCAGTATACTCGTTTAGAATGATGCAGCTGCTGCAGGGACTGCACTTCCACAGTTCACTGTGGAGTAGATCAGATTCCAGGACAAAGTGCCTTAAAAGTCGCGCTGCTGCCCAAAAGAAACACTAGACTCACCAGGATGAAGCTTTATTCCACCTACGTGTTTTGGAGCCCCTCCTGGCTCCTTCTTCAGGAATATCTCCCTGAGGAAGTAGCTAGGAGGGGCTCCGAAACGCGTAGGTGGAATAAAGCTTCATCAATCCAGATACCCTGGTGAGTCTGGTGTTTCTTTTGGGCAGCAGCGCGCACTTTTAAGGCACTTCATCTGGAATCTTATCATACCCATGTCCTGGCACTCTGGTGACAGTTAAAAGCACGTGGTTGTGGGTGTGTGACGGTTTATGATGGCATTAATGTTTTCCTTGTCAGCTAGGTGATCAGTGGTGTGCCCCTTGATATTAGTGCAGGAAAAACAGAGGAGTCTGGAGGCATTTTAATGATGAAATAGGTGGTACTTTACTTAATAAAACAGCCAGAAAGGAAACACGGTCATGATGGTGATAAAATTCTCCGGTGGTATGGCTCCACAGACAAACTGATAGCAAACGAATACAGAGGAACAGTCACATATGAGGCGTGATGACAGAAAGTGCAAGCAAAGCCTATTTTGTTGTCCAAGCTGACACAATAGAGTTGGCTTCCTGTATCCCACTACAGTGGCGTTCTCCAGCAGACCCCATGTTCCTGATCCCTCTAACCTTCATGTATAGCAAACTCTCCTATGTACCCATCTTCTTTATGGGGTTCCATCCCCAGGCCCATACTCATCCTGTGTCCACAGATTTACGTTTCATGTACAGTAGGGTACTTTGCAAACCAGGTCATTCCATCTGCCTAAAGATATGCAAGTCCTAAGAGATCTTACATGTACCTTCAGGTCAGTCCATTCCCATACAGCCTGCTGGAGTGGGGGTCAGAGTAAGACTGTAAATAAGTCATGAGTAAGACTGCTTAGTGCAGTCGAAATGTGTCAACTGGGTCATGTTGACCACTTAAATTTTTCTTTTGTATGCACTATATTTTCTTTTGAAAAAGAAAAGGAAAATCCAGTCCTGTTGAGTCGGACTCCAATTTTTTCTATTATCCTTGATGTGAGGCCAGGACAAGGTCAGTGTCTGAGCCCCAGGTGGATGAGCATAGAGCAACTGGGAGAGCTGTAATTGAGTTTCTATAGGGTTTACAGTACCCCTACATGTTTTCTGAGAATGCATACTGACCGAGCTCCAACTGTACGCTGATTATACGCTGAGGTAAGGGCAGTTATGTGCACTGACTCCGCCCACCAAGCTATCCTACCTAGTAACAGGCTCATGACAAGTATATTGAGCTGAAAAACAAGGGTGCAATATAGGGTATACCTCTGTGGAACAGTTTATGTTGTGAGTTAAGGTTTGCTCCCCTTTTTGGTTGTGGAACTCACAACCAACTTTAAAGACCTGTGATATCTGCTTGATATCCTGACGATGATAGTCTGCAGCAGTATCCCTCCAAAGACAGCAAAGTTCCAGGGAGAAAAGGAAAAGGGATTCGGACCGCGCTTCCGTCACACTGTAACATGTAAATCTGTGATTTTTCCTGATGAAGGGGTCCTGCACCCCGAAACGCGTAGAAATAAAATCCCAATAAAAAAATAAATCTCTCCAGTAGATGTAGTACAAAGTCACAGAAGGGCGGACCAAATCCCTTTTATTAACAGGCTCAGTGTGGAGTTTAACTCTTGGTGTACCAGTGAATGCTGCATACCTCATGTAAACAGTGTAAAGTATGAAAGGCACATACATAAAATACTGCTAAGACTATTAAAAACCTTTGATAATGCCTAACTCTGTGGTATTACAGATTCTTATGCTGCAATGCAATGTACATGTGGAAAGTGACGCAGCTAATCAGAAGTACGCTACATTTCTAAGGCCCCTTTCACATAGGCGTTTTTTTTTTTAAATGCAGCAGAGTCGGCACATTTGCCACATCTTCCGCCTAACGGTCGCACTTGCGTCACGCTTGCGGCAAGCCACTTGCATTGTCTATGGGGCCTGCGGCAAGTGCGGTTCTGCCAGTGCGGCAGATGCGGCCGCGAAGAAAAAAAAACGCTGCTGACTGCATTTTTTTTGCGGCTGCAAGTGCCACATCTGCCACGACCAGCAAAACCGCACTTGCCGCACCCAACCGCAAGCCTCATAGACAATGCATGGGGCTTGCCAGATCGTTACCACAAGTGCGGCTGTTAGGTGGAAGATGTGGCAGATGCGGTAAATCTGCCGGATCTGCCGCATTTTAAAAAAACGCCTACGTGAAAGCAGCCTAATTGTAAGTATTTGTTAATTTAATTATTATTATTACACCTACTACATATACTCGTTTGAGTAGCTTTTATGTACAGTTGAATCATTTTTTTATCTTCTGCTGGTGTACTTGCCACCAAAGCTCGTTAATGTAGGAATTAAACTGAGTGTGCGATTTTGATCCATGAGTCGGATTAAAATCAGATGTTTCTGTCTTTTTTTATATCATATGGCAGCCGCATAGACAATAAAAGTAATTGTTCTATCAGTTAAAAAAAAAAGATACAACACATACGTGAAACACGAATGGGCTGGCTAGCCTAATGGCCACTTTACACGCGGCTACATTTCTAGCTTATCCACAGGTAACTTACTGGCTGCAGTGAAATCATGGAGACATTATTCCATTTGTACACAGCAACAAGATAGAACCATGTCTCCATGATTTCACTGCAACCAGTAAGTTACCTGTGGATAAGCTAGAAATGTAGCCGCGTGTAAAGTGGCCTTAACAAATTACTTTAGCCATGAGACCTGCCCGATGATCAAAAAGTCAAACATCATTGGTCATGAAAGGGTTACCTGAAAAGAACCTTTTTGAACTTACCAAGTGACTCCCCCCAGCGTGTCAATGCCGAGAAGCTAACTAAAATGTCTGTAGGCCTCAGGCTATCCACACATAAGAAATACGTTCCTCTGTCTCGATCTTCTGCTGCCTGCGGAGTTAAAAAAAAATGAAAACATTTGCTAAACTCCTAAATTATCCAAGGTCAAGTAAAATCCAATTAACCGTAATTGTTATTTCTTAATGACTTCTTTATGTCTTACAACCTACCCATACAAATCAATAATTATTTCTCATCATCTGTCAGACATCTGAAGGTGTTAAATACTTAGCTGAAGCCACATGAGCATTTGCCACAGTCAAGCACCTATTCCTTACTAAATAATTCATTGCGTGAAGGTTTACCGTTGACATAAGAGACAAGAGGCAGGAGGGTCAAAAAGTTTGGCAAAGTCTCAGGAGCAGCACTGTTTTCGCTGTCACTTTGTCCTCTCTTTCTGTCCTTCATCACTCGCAATCAATAATTTAGGCTATTTAGTTATTTATAGCCCTTTCACGCTATACTATTGTATTCACTCAACAGATGGAGAAGAAGGTTTTCATCCACGACTTTCTACTTAAGAAAGCCTTGTGCCTCTCACATAGTAATAACACTTTGTAAAGAGATGTTAAGTTCATGCAGTTTATATAAAATGTCAAGTTAACTCTAAAATACATCCAACCATCTCAGGAGGTGAACAAATCTAATAATGTGGAGCTTTGTAATGAGCTTAACGCCAAGAGAATTAACTAGGAAAGTGGGTTAGAAAGATCTGTAAAATGAAAGACTAAATATAACGAGGCTAACATGGTGTACTCAGCCTGGCATCAGGTTTATTCTAGGATTCAGTAATTGCTCGTCCAATTTATTAGACTGATCCCTCAACTGTAACACAAGCAATATTTCTGAGAATACCAAATTGTAGTAATATCTTTCTACACACTATGGTAGATCAGAATAACTCATTTACTGTATGTAATCTACAAATCTGCATACAATGCAGGAGAAGATGAAGCTACAAAACCATTTTTCTATACAACATAAGAAAGTGGGAGGGCTTCTTTAATATTAGTTTTAGCGGCATATCTACCAGTTCTCTTGTAACTGAGCTCAGTGTAACCCCGCCCACACCACTGATTGACAGCTTATTGTAGATACCGTATACAGGCAGAAAGCTGCCAATCAGTGGTACGGGTGTCATTGGACTAAATAGCAGCCGGCTTAGTAGTCCTCTTGTGATAATCCATTGATAAAACTGTGATTTTGTAAAAATATCAGCAAGCAGCCCAGTAAACGACACATTATTGGAATCGGAGAGAGTCTCTACACCATGCTGTTCTCAGATTAGTTAGGGTAGCAAAAAGCTGATGGCAGATTCCCAGTAAAGAGTATAAAGGTAATAGGTTTGGACCTGGTAAATATAAATCTCGCTAAAGCAATCAGAATACAGACCTTTAACTTGAAATCTGCTTTTTGACATGTATACGGATATGTACTTGGCTTGTGGAAGATATACAATGTCCTGTAAACAAAGATAGAGATGTTTGTCATTAGATTTCTCATTGGAATTAGTTAAGAGTTACCATAATTTACCGGTATGTAAGAATGATAATCTCATGCTTGCGTTCCTTTTAAAAGGCGTTTTTATTGGCTTGAAGAGAACCTATTGTCACGATTTTGCATGTTAAAAAAAAGGTATGGCAATAATGATGCTTTTGTTAAGCATAAATAGATGTATGTAATGAAGAAATCTACACTAGATGTTTGGGTGTAATAAACTTTCGGGGGATTGGTATAGGACTATGGGTAAGGTCTTCAGCCAGCTCCTGCTCCAGTCTATCCAGCTGGGTCAGGTATGTATTAGCATTTTTGTTAAAGTTAGCTGAGACTTATCTACCAGCTGTATTCAATAAAATGGCACCATTGGTGGTACATGCGCAGACTGTCCTCCCAGTGGTCTTCAGTAATATGGTGCCAATGGTGGTGCATGCATATATTTAGAGCTCAGCTGATCAGTGACAGCCAGGTAGTCAATCTGCGTTATCACTGGTACCATCCTACTGAAGACTGTCAGAAGATCAAGCTGCGGAAGTGCCGCCTCTGGTGAGAATGGCATTGTGATGAACTTTAAAAAAGGAGTCTCTTACAGATGCTAGAGGCAGGTGGAGGAGCTGGAGTTGCAGACCCTACCCACAGTCTCACCTCAATGCACTGAAAGCTTATTATATCCAAACTTCAAATTGGATTAAAGGGAACCTGTCAGCTAGTTTATGCCCCCCCAATTATCACTGTCTGTAGCTGTAGCTTTATAATACTATTCTAATCATCCCTGTCTGAGCTCATAGTGTAATGTGAAAGGAGAAAAAAAAGCATTTATACACTTACATTTCCTTATGTAATGAGGCAGTCAGTCCCCAGTTTGGAGGACGGGGACTGTTTGGCAGGTTAATAGTTAACATTTCAGCCTTATGTTAGAACATGTTGGAAGACCTGATGTGATGTCATAACCCTGTGGCTACAATAGGCGGAGCTAAGTCCCCATAGAACATAATAAGTTTGCTGGCTTAGCTTCACCCACTATGGTCACATGATGGTTACATCACACAGGTCCTTTAGCCATGCAAGTTAAGAGTGAGTTAACTATTATCCTGCCAGACAGTCCCTCTCCTCCAAGGTGTAGACTGAAATGTAAGTGTATAAATTATTTTTTCACCTCTAACATTACACTATGAGCTCAAACAGGGATGATTACAATAGTATTATAAAGCTACAAGTACAGAAAATGATAGCTGGAGGGGCATAAACTAACTGACAGGTTTCCTTTAAAGAACAACCAGAATACAGATTTCTTCATGAAAGGGATCTACTTTATCAGTATGGCTAGGGTCACATTAGCGCCATGAATGCGCTAAAAGCTAGCGTTTTTTTATGCTGAAATGCTTAAAAAACGCTAGCGCTAACCCATCCATAGGCTCCCATGTAAAAAACGCATTGCAAAAGTGCAATGCGTTTGATGCTAGGCGTTTTTGTAAAAGCACCAAAAACTCAGTAAGCAATGTTCTTGGGGGCGTTTGCAAAAATTCTTGTTTTTTTTTAACATGGGAGTCAATGGGAAACGCTTGCGTTACAGCTAGCGCTAAAAATGACAAAAATGCCATAAAAATGGCAAGTGAAAAAGAGCATCCTTTAATGCATCCTTACAACAGATGCAAGGTCCCAAATGTGACCCTAAGCAGCGTTTTTGGGGATGTTTGCAAAAATGCTAGCGTTTTTTCAACATGGGAGTCTATGGGAAAGGCTTGCATTAACGCATGGTACTTTTATGCTGCACATCTTCACAGCATAGACAATTGCCTTCAGATGAGTGATGAGCCAAACTTTTTTGTGAATGGTGAAGTTGACAAACAAAACCACCGCTATTTGTCCTACACTAACCCACTGTCACGCGCTAAGGCTGGGTTCACATTTGCAGACCCCTCCGCAGCGTTGGCGCTGACCTTGCTGAATGCTGCTGTGTATGTGTTGTGCTCCAGAACTGCATTCATTATGCGGTTCGTCTGCTGGTTGAGGGGTTTTATTTGTGACTCACCTGGGCTCCCCTCCCCTGGCCTTTAAGTAGCCTCTCCTGCCACCAGGTGGTGTTGCTGATAGAGTTTCACTCTATGCCTGGAAGCCGTGCTGTGCTGACCTGTGTGTTTGTGTTGCTGAAGTCCTTTCCTTTGGAGTTCATGTATCCCAGTTCTGTGGCGGGA
This sequence comes from Allobates femoralis, assembly GCA_033576535.1. Lineage (NCBI taxonomy): Eukaryota > Metazoa > Chordata > Amphibia > Anura > Aromobatidae > Allobates > Allobates femoralis. The sequence goes on along the minus strand of JARQOC010000001.1, from coordinate 475,889,080 downwards.
GGTGAGGGGGGAATAGCGCTGGGCTGGTGGAGGAGTTTTAGGAAGATGCTGGAGGCCCGAACCTTCTCACCTTCAGAGATACCTTTGGGGTCAGGGCGATTCAGGGTTCTTAGACTAGGGTCAGACTAGTCTTCCCTGGTCACCCTGCCCATAACTGCCATTCCCTCATCAGCATTCTCACTACACCGTGACACCCACAGTGGATAGATCCCTCCAAGACTGTTGGAACACAAAAATTGATGGTATGGTGTGGTATATGGGTACAAAGATAGTGGGGTCTTTCTTCATCAATAGAAACCTCAATGCTACTGGATATCTGAAATTGCTACATGATTCACTATACACCATTCACTTTATTTTCAGCAATTGTTTAATTCAGGATCTTACTGTAGCTTCATTATAATGCGGTCAGTGAACTGCGGCTGAAAGAACATCAGAAAAACTGACGTATTTTAGGGCTCAGCAGGCCGCAGTATTTCTTTATTTCCAATGAAAATCAAGAAGTTCTGCCTGTTGGGTCTTTCTTTTACTCTTCCCTCCAATCTAATTTTCATCAAACAAAAATAATTACAGAATTATGGACAAAGGAGGGAGCACTACAAATAGGCTCAGCGAGGACAGATAATAAAAATGGATATTACTAAATATGTCTAGCAAATCACTGCCAAGCCATCATTATTAACTATGACTGCTTTAAGAACAGAAAAGGTAAATCACATTTATTTCTAATGATGCCAGTAACTTACTGGAAACACCTGCCAAAGTCAGAAAATTCCATCCATGTTTGCTTTGTGACTTGCTTTATTTCCAACATCTCTTCTTTCTCACTAATGTTGGGTGCTTGACCTAACCCATCTGTTGTGTGACCATCACCAGCTATAACATCATTGGAGACATCTAAGACAAAGATGTTATTAGACATTTATTTTCAACTGTTCACCACCAAATCTTAAGTGATCACCTTCACTTTAAAGGGTATGTGTGCATCCATTTTTTAGGCGAGTGTCTGCCACGGAAACTGCCCGAAAAACCTATGAAAACTGCTCAAAAGAATGATCATATGGATTTGTATGGAGAAATGATTTGCTGTGTGTATATTTTAGTGTCTTTCAACTGGTTTAGGTTTCTAAAAACACCAAATTGTTAAAAGAAGTAATGGCCATTTTTCAGGCATTTTCCACTTGGCAGATGCTCTGTACTTTACAATACGAGTCAAAGGGAGCGCTCTAACGACGTCCTATGGGTTTCTTACAACATGTATAAAAAATTAAGCCAAACATCTTATCCGTGTAATAACAGATGCTTTATTTTTTCTACTCTATCACTTTAAAAGGGTCGTCCACTATTTTCACAACCCCTTCCTAATCAGTATGTGTGCCCCCAGTAAAATGAGAACTATACTCACCTCCGGCGCCAGAGCCGTTTCAGCAATGTTGGCACTCGCTCTGTAGGGGCTCATGTGACATTGTTACATCATACAAGCCCTCTGCCTTATCAATGCTGGCTTCACTCTCCCCGCCTTCAGATTCAAACATCAAGAAGACGTCAGTGCTGTGGCTACCCGATCACTTCCTTTTGATGTTTGAAACATCTGAAAGTGTGGAGAGTTTACTAGATAAATGATATGTATTTTTCCAGCTAGCACCCAACATAGAGGTGTGCCAGCCATCTTTAATATTACAGTGTGGAGAGTTTAGCTAGCACTGATTGCGTGAATGAAATAACAACCTCACATGAGCCCAGGACATTGAGAGCTGAAACCACTGGAACAAAGTTTTTACGTGTTGTTATTTTAAGAAAAGATTGTGCACTACTTGTAAATAGGACTGCGATGACGAGTCACTTCTCATGGACAAGCCGTGAAGTGGGAGGTCAAGACGTTCAAGGTAAAGCCGGGAGAGAACGTAAAAGACCGTGGGATAAGACAAAACATATAGCCAGAGGCCAAGTCCAAGGTTAGATAACAGGTCAGGGTGCATCAAAGACAAGGGGCAATCCAAGAGTAGTCAAAATGCCATTCCTAGATCAGGTAAGAAAGTATCAGAACAGCTGACAAGAGGTACACTCCACAGATTTAGCTAAGATCGACAAAGGTCTGACTAGTGTCACCCAGATAAATATCAGGATAATTATCCTAAACAATGAGGAAACCAGCGGATTGGCTCAATTGGGTTCCTGGGCTGTCACTCACAATACTGACAGTCCAACACACACCCGCCATTGATTGGGTGGTTGAGCTATAACTAACAAAACATGTCCTTAGGAAATTATGGGTGGTGAAATTGTGACAAGGACTGTGTGTATCATGGTTCACACATAGCTTTTATTGCCCACAAGCAGTGATTTTGTGATGTTTTCTTTTGGCATTTTTATGCACTACAAACTGCAGTGGAGTTCTTCTTAGATGTGGTGTAATAACAATCCTACAGCAATTTTTGGCCAATATAAAAACTACAAATTACAGTGTAAACATAACCTAAGGGGTATGTGTACGTGTCGCATTCCTCCTCTATATTTGCCAAAAATAAGTATTTTTTTACCGTTGTAGCAAAGCCCATGAGATTTCTCAAAAATGGTGCACATGTTGCTTATTTTTCATTGTAGCTATGAAGCAGTTACACATCTGCAGCTGTCAATTATTTCAGCATTTTCACCCATTTTAATGACTGGGAAAAAATGCATCAAAAACGCATGTTCTTTAATGCAATGAATTTCTTGCCAAGAGGCAAATTTTTGATGTAGAGAAATGTCTGCAGCAAATACCTAATGTGTGCATATATCCTGAGAAAACTTACATCAATGACATGAAGTGACAAAAACAACCATAAAATGTTTATACCAGTGCAAACAGCAAAACAAATCTAAATATTAATGCCGCAGCCAGGGTCACCTATCTGGCTAACGGTTACTCATTTGCTTCTGCTCTGTGCCAGTCATTGCACTGGCTGCCCATACACTACTGGATCCAATTCAAACTGCTTGTTCTCACCCACAAAGTCATTCACCATGCAGCACCTCCCTACCTCTCCACCCTCATCCCTGTCTATCACCCTAAATGTTCTCTTCGCTCTGGAAGGGACTTTAGTCTAACATCTGCACTGATCCTAAACCTCCCGCTCCCGGCTCCAAGAGCTGCACCAATTCTCTGGAATGCGCTACCCCAAGAAATTAAGTCTAGCCACAACTTACATAGTTTTAGGCGCTCCCTAAAAACACATTTTTTCAAAGCGGCCTATCATCCTCCCTAATGAAGTAATTTAGACATCGGTTATCCACTACTTCCCTGAATATTACTGTCAAACTCCATTAGGCCCAAAAGCTCTACATAGATTGGCTGGTGGCCACTTACTCTGCTCTCATTTATTCCACACTTTCCCAAGATGGCTGGACCGTGATTGTAAATAAGCCCCTGTATGTTGTGTCATCCCTACCTTATTGTAGATTGTAAGCTTTTGGGAGCAGGGTCGTCATTATTTTTTGCTTTAATTATTGTATTGTCCACAACTGTTTCTTATGACTGTTTGTTTGACTATGAACCTGATTTGGTAAGCGCTGCGGAATATGTTGGCGCTATATAAAGATTATTATTATTATTCAATACATGAAAGTTAGGTTACCTGTTATGTCTTCTTGAAGCGACGAGTTTACCTGAGGGCGTATAACAGAGATTTTATTTTTAAGTAACAACCATTACTTATTAAACATCAACAGTATTTGAAAATTGAGAAAGCAACAGTCATGGACAACAAAGGACATACTGGTGCATCTCAATGAATTAGAATATAATCAAAAAGCTAATTTTCAATAATTTAATACAAAAAGTGAAACGCATATATTATATAGAGTCATTATAAACAGAGTGATCTATTTCAAGTGTTTATTTCTGTTAATGTTGATGATTATGGCTTACAGCCAATGAAAACCCAAAGGTCTTTATCTCAGAAAATTAGGTAGGGAGGATGAAGGATTAACAACCATGCTGCTGTATTCCACGAGACATCAAAGGGTGAATATGATATTGATTTATTAGTCAACACGTTTCAGGGCTACCAGAAACTCCCTGAAACATGGCAATATGACATTGATTTGTCCTGTGGAAAAGGCCAGGGAGCTCTGAAATACGTTGACTAATAATAAATAAGTATGATATTCATCCTTTGATGTCTCGTGGAATACGTCAGCGCTGTTTTTAACCTTCCATCCACCCTCCTCTGTATGCACCAAGCCGGGGACTGCAGCAGCCGTGATATGCTTTTATAGTGGTTGTGACTCTCACAACCACACAAGGTGAAGCCTCTGATACCTACTTAGCTCATATTTTATCTCTCAGACCCTTAATCTTCCCTACTTTAATTTTCTGACAATATAATAGCCTGCAGCCGCCACAGAAGTGGCACATCCTATTAGATGCGCCATGTGTGGTGCTTTGCCCTTCTCTTCCCGATTGCACTGGTGCAGTGACAATTAATGTAATGGTTTTTGGGGTTGATGTCAACAGTGAATTTTTTTATGGCATAAAGACCAGGGGTTAATAATGAAGAGGGGTCTTTCACCCCCCCCCGTTAGTAACCCGGTAACTGTATAAGTAAAACACACTCAATAAAAATAGTTTACTTGGATAAAGACTCCCCCCTACTCCGTTGTTCACCAATTTATGAAAAAAAATGTTCCCACGAAGTAAACACTACTACAACTCCCATCACAGCGCTGCACACAGCGAGAACTGGCAGCTCTGATGGGAGTTGTGGTCACCCGGTGTCTGTAAATAGCTGTACTGTACTGACATTCACAGTCGCCGCAGCTACAGTCGTGGATCATGGATGATGTCGGAGCTTCATGGGAACATCTTCTTTAATAAATTGGTGAACAAGGGAAAGTGTGGGAGAGTCTTTATTCACATAATCAATATTTTTCCTGTGTGTTTTTCAACTGCACACTTACCGAGTTAACCCCTTCACCCCCTGGCGATTTTCCATTTACCGGTTTTCATTTTTTCCTCCCCTGCTTCCAAGAGCCATCATTTTTTTTATTTTTCCCTCAATATAGACAACTGAAGGCTTGTTTTTTGCAGGAGAAGTTGTATTTTTAGATAAAATTACTTATTGTACCATATAGTGTACAGGAAAATGGGAAAAGAATTCCAAGTGCAGTGAAATTGCAAAAACAGTCCAATTACACATTTGTTTTCGGGATTTTTTATTCACCGTGCGCACTATATAGTAAAACTGACATGTCGGTGTGATGCCTCGGGTCGGTACGACTTCGTAGATATTAAACATGTATACTATTACTAGGATCTAAGTGGTGAAAAAAAATTCTGAAGTTTTTAAAAAATAAAATTGCTCTTTTGGTGCCATTTTCCACGACCCGTAGCGTTCTCTTCTTTCGGGATCTGGGGTGGTGTGATGGTTTATTTTTTGTGTTTTGAGCTGTTTCTAATGATATCATTTTTGGGTGGATACACTGTTCTGTTCACCTGTTATTGCATTTCATTGCAATGTTGCAACGACCAAAAAAACATAATTTTGGCGTTTGGAGTTTTTTTCCTTTACATATTTTACAGATCAGATTAATTGATTTTAGATTTGGATAGATCGGGCATTTCTGAATGCAGAGATACCAAATATGTGTATTTTTAAAATAACTTTTTTAATAGTTTTATTTTCAATGGCGCAAAACCGTGGTGATTTGAACTTCTATGGTTTTTTCCACGCTTATAAAAACCTTTGTCAGTAATTTAACCACTAGAGGGCCTCAACTCTCCACCACTGATCGCTTTTCTTATGTTCAGATAAGCTACAACCCATCTAAACTTAGGGAAAATAATCACTGCCTGCCGATGATGTCAATGGGACATCAGAGGCAGGAAGTGAATCAGGACAGCTTCCAGGATCATTACAGGACCTCAGGCTGTCCAGGTAACAGGATGCAGGTCCTGTGGTCACTTCATGGAACCTGCGATCCCCACGGGGAATGGTGTGATCCCCGCTGGGTGCTTTGGATCGTGCTGTCAGTAAATGACGTCGTGAAGGGGTTATTAATGGGGGTGTCTGGTAGACCTCTCTATTATTAACCCCTGGGTTTCATGCCAGCTACCAGTGCACAGCTAACATCAACCCCAAAAGCCATTACCAAAGCCAGGAAGAGTGCCAGAATTTACACTTCTAATGTGATGTGCCACTTCTGGGGTGGCTGTGAGCTGGTATCTTTAGGTCAGGAAGAGCCATATAACCATGCACCTTCCCAGCCTAGTAATACCAGCCCCCATTTTTCTGCATAACTATGGCTCATTATCAAAAATAGAGGGGTCCACACATCATTTTTTGCTATTATTCCCTATCCACATTTGTCTGCAGGACAATAACTCCCCATTTGCTTAATTTAGCCCTTACTAGGACCTTTTTACAGCACAAATGTTCGTTGCCCCATTGACTTATATCAGGGTTCGGGGTCCAGGGTCAGGTCCGGGTACTGAATCAAACTTTAAAATAAAGTCCGGCCAAATCCGGTGAACCTGAACACACATGGGTCCATGGACTCTACTCATCGCACTAAGCTACTAGGATATTGAAAACTAACCCTGATGGTATAACAGTTCAAAATGATTTGGATAAGATGTTTGAATTTGCTAAACACTTGGCAAATGAGATTTAATGTATTAATGTGGATAACTTTAGAGTAAAGCACCTATCAAAGTGTAATCCTATTGCTACATATTCATTAAATGGAAGTAAGCTAAGCAGCAGTGCTCAAAGTCAAGCAGCAACTGCTAAAATAAACAAGATTACAGAGCGGTGTATAACAAGAGAGATCAAATTTTGTGATCTAAATATGTTATTACCCCTGTTAAATTACATGTAAGGCCACATCTAGAGTATGGGATTCATTTTTTGTCTTCACATTTTAATAAGAGTTTTGGAAGTTATAATCAGTCTAAAGGCAAGGAAACTAAATTAATAAATGGTATCCCATATACTTAGGCTCTTTAGCTTAGAAAAAATATGTCTCAAAGATATACTATATATACATATATATATATATATATATATATATATATATATATATATACACACACACACACATGTGTGGCTGGCATATGACTTAAGGTCCCATTACACGCTGCGATATCACTAACGATATCGTTGCAACGTCACCGGTTTTGTGACGTTGCAGTGACCTCGTAGAGTTGTTGCTGCATGTGACATGTGCCAACGACCAGCGATCAGCTTGCTGCTACTTGATAAATGGCCAGGACCATTTTTTGATCGTTGGTCTCCCGCTGGGCAGCCAGCATCGGCGTGTGTGAACAACGATCAACGACCTCCCAGTGCCACACAGTATATGTTGGGATGCTGGTAACCAGGGTAAACACTGGGTAACGTAAGAGCAGTGCTGCGCTTAGTTACCCAATGTTTACCCTGGTTACCAGTGTTCTCGCTGATCGCTGGTGAGTCTGCCAGTGTGACAGCTCACCAGCAATCAGATAGTGATGTCCCAGCGATCCCCATTGTTGGTGGGATTGCTGGGACATCGCAGCATGTAACGGGGCCTTTAATCCTTCCAAAGATAATACTAAGGACCAGGGGGTACTCACTGCAGGTAGAAGAATGGTGATTTCGGCAGACACATGGGAAAGGGTTCTTTAAACCAGTCGGACTGCAGAATGCTCTACCAAGATGTAGTAATGAGAAACTATAACACCTTTTAAAAAATGTCTGGATGATTTCCTCAGGAAAAATGGCATTGTGGATTCTAAATAATTTAGGAACAAAGAATGTATAACGGAGGAGAAAGGTTGGACTTTATGGTCCTAAGCCTTTTTTTTCAATGTCTGTAACTATGAATTGTAATGAATTCGGGGAGAGAGGATATGTAACTGCAATGAATTGGGGCCATACAGCACAGAATAGAGACTTGGCTGGCACAGTAACCAATTATATATTAGTGGTGGGGTGCATACAGTATCTGTATTGAGAGGTGAAGAATAGATTGGACCCTTTAATGTAGAGGAGACATCTTATGCTAAAAAACATATATAATAACATCATATACAATATAACATACATTTTTAACAATATGTCTTACTAGTGTCTTACTAGTATTTATTGTCAGAAAAAATTCATTGTTAATAGATATTTTGTAATTTTTACATAATTTATAAAATCAAGAATTGTAATTTATGTATTCATATTTAATAGTGAATTCTATATCAATTCCGCAATTTAATTAATTTAATGAAACTGCAAGCAAAAAATTCACCCTTCCAGCTTGCCTGCTAGTATTTCATAAAATCAGAACTATTTTTTCATTAATTATCAGATGAATCTAGCCTTCAGTAATGTAAAGGATAAGAACAATTTGGGATAACATCTTTAGCTCTCATGTTGAATTAATATGAGACACAATGAAGTAGCAAGCGCAGCTTGTCATTTACAATACGAAATGTCGACACATGAGTCAGAAATCTCATCCAGCACAAGCGCCATCTCTAATTCAATCAGGCAAGAGTCAAACTACAGATTTGTAACCAGATGATATCCTTTTCTTGTCGGGAATCACAGAGCTATCTTGCAAGTCTGACTCAATGACAGCTCCAGGTTGGAGTGTCAGCTTCAGAATAGAGATCATGCATGTCTGAGTGGCATTAAAGGTGAGAGATGGCTGACTGGACAGATCACACCTAAAATATAAGTGGTGTATACTCTACTAGAGGGAATCAGTTACGTGGAAAAATGCAATAAACCTGCAAATATGGGGTTAATCAGCAGGTTAAAAGTACTCTGAACCTGCCCAGTGCCTGCACATTACACCCCACTGCCAGGAGGAAATGAACTTTAATCCTCTTGGCAGAGCTCCAGTTTCAGCCACGAAGGCCACGCAGGCGCAGGTTCAGTCACTGCTCTATGACTGGAGACCGGCAGCTGTAAGCACATCTCCTGCACTGACTGACAGCTTCCTCTAATGCTGACCGGTTGTCAGTCAGTGTGGGAGGCGGCTACAGCTGTCGCTCTCCAGTCACAGAGCGTTGACTGAAGCGGTGCCGCCTCCATGGCTGAAACCGGAACACTGTCTGGAAGATTAAAGTTCAATTTCTCCTGGCAGCAGGGTGCAATGTGCAGGCGCTGGGCCGATTCAGAATGCTATTAACCTGCAGATTAACCTCATATCTGCAGGTTAATGTCATTTGTCCAGGAGACATGCATATTATTTGCTCTGATTAGTAGTTTTATGTTTTTAATACCATAGAATAGAATTTGTGTTAAAACATTTTTTTATAAATTCATTTAAAGCAGTGGTCCTCAACTCCATTTCTCAAGGGCCACCAACAGATCATGTTGTCAGGATATACTTAGTATTGCACAGGGTTTGGAATCATCATCTGTGCAGGTAATCATTCTGAAAATATGACTTGTCGGCGGCCCTCAAGGACTGGAGATGGGGACCTCTGATTTAAAGGGTTATTCCCATCTCCAAGATGCTATCCCAATATGTAATAAGTATCATAATAAGTATCATAATAACTAGATGGACTTAAAGTCTTCCTTCAGCCTTAAAAACTATGTAATACTGGCAAATATCTCTATTAGAAATGATGTATAGTTTTCCTGTTAAGCTATATCTTTTATCTCATGTGCAGGGCATTGAACCTAGGTATTCAAAGTTGTGACCACTCATATAGTGACAGTTAGTTAGTTGCTAGTGGTTGTATTCTATAGATATCTAAGCTATTATAATGCCTTGCACATGAGGTAACAAGTAAAACTTGTCATCACTTATTTGGCAGCTCCATATAGTTTTGATAAAATCATATGACCTTTGTATAACTCCACCCTCACCACTGATTGACAGGTTTCTGCCTATACACAGTGTACACAGAAAGCTGTCAGTTAGTGGAGTGGGCGGGGTTATACAGAGTTCAGCATTCAGACATGGTAGATCTGCAGCAAATATAACAATAATAATTGATTTTTGTACACCTCTTCTCTTCAAAGCTCAATATTATAAAGTTAAATATTAGAATCTGAGAGTCCTCAGTGGTTGATACCTTTTAATGGCTAACTGAAAAGATGGTAAGAAAAAGCAAGGCTTTTACACGATTTATAACTATTTATAATGACAACCGACAAGATAAAGATTCCCAGCACAGACCAGGACTACAAGATCCCAGATAACGTCAGTTGCACCACAAGCAATCTGGTGTATTTAATCATATGTACCAAATGTCCAACAGGTGGCATGTACATAGGTGAGACCGGGCAAAAATTCAGAACAAGAATGAATTCTCATCGCCACTCAATAAAAGAAAAGCAAATGGATCTACCAAGCATTTTTGTTGCTCTGACCACAGTATAACAGACATGAAGCTGCTCATTTTAAAAAGTAACTTCAAATCTAAAAAAGAGAGAAGAATTTGGGAATACAAATTGATAACAACCTTTGACACATTGAAAACAGGAGTGAATGTTTCAAATGCATTCATGTCTTTTTACATCAATTGAAAGGGCATTTGGGGGTATCATCTTTGAACAGACCCCAGTTAGAGGACAATAAACTTTGACACTTCTTACGTGAACTGTTATCACAACCATTTCACCCTCCCCCATTCTTGTTCTTGGACCGAACAGTAATCACAGGACTATAAAACTGTTTGTTCCTCTTATCTATGATTTTACTTCCCCAGCTGCTCCTTCACCCTCCCAACTGACCAGTACATGCTTCACATCACATGTGTTATGTATTGCATTATCCCACCCTACATTTGTGTGTGTGTGTGTGTATATATATATATATATATATATATATATGTATGTATGTGTGTGTATATATATATATATATATATATATATATATATATATATGTATGTGTGTGTGTGTGTGTGTGTGTTTCTCCATAAGTTGTAACATTAAGCCTGATGAAGATGCCATAATGTCTCGAAAGCTTGCTATGTTTACCATCTTTTTCAGTTCACCATTAAAAGGTATCAACCACTGAGGACGCTCAGATTCTAATATTTCTCTATCTACTGGCTAACATGGTACAAACATTTTTACCTTATTAGAAAGTTGTTACAATTGTCTGATCTTCTGAAACTACAAGTCCCACCATTCTCTCTCCACCACTGCTACAACCCCTTCTCAATCACTATAGTGACCACCATGTAAATTAATACACAATCATGTTTTAGTGATTTGCACATGTTTCGTTTACAAAATTCATAATATTTATTTCTGGGAAGATTATTATTACCTGAGCTTCACTTTCAGTACTTATTCCGTTTTCACTTAGATCTGTGTTACTTTTGTGAGTCATCTCTTCAGCTTCATCAACAGATGTCAGGCTTGCTGTCACAAGAGAACTTCTTCTTGAGGTGATACTTACAATTTGCCTGAATCATCAAATACAATGGAAAAAAAAGATTTTGTGATTATAGTAAGAAAATAAATCTCATTTACACATTGCGGTGACATTCAAAGCTATAAGGAATATCCAGAAAAGGTAAAGAAATATTCCCATTTCATTAAAAGATCACTCAGCATTTTTTTTATTATATCGCTGAAGTGGCGCTTTAAGGCTGGAGGTACACTGGCGCATGATTCGCGCTAGTGTAATGCGAGAAAAAATCGCATTGCCCTCGGACCTGTATCTTTAAATGATACAGGTCACATCAATGTGATTTTCTCGCATTACTCTCTCAATGCAATGGAAATCGAGTGCAATCACAGCATGCTGCGATTGCACGCAATTTCCTTGCACGAGTTGCCATTAAAAGTATATGGGAGCAAGTCAAACTCACATCCATACAGCACAATGTGCGATACTCACATGAGTGTGCTGTTATAATTGCTTCAAACTCGCCAGCTGTCAAAACTGGTGAGTTTGAATTTACCGCTTTGCCAATACAGTAATCAATAACGTTCCAGCGCTGTCACAGCAGCGCTGAAACATTATTGTTAAAAACACTCAGTTAGAAATCTAAATAATAAAGTGCTGTGTGTTAATAATCATTTTAACCCCCTCTGCAGGCTTTGTGCTACATGTCGGCATAGAGCCTGCAGATGCGGCTAATAAAATCCGGTGTCAGAAGGGTTAAATGCAGTTAGTGTGCGCCATCATGTGTACACAGTGTGTGTACACTCTGTGTAGACATAGTGACAACACACACTAGCAGTGCAGGGGTTAATTCCTTTATTATACTAATCCCGGCAATTGTCGGGTGATTTGACATTACACAGAAGCCGCTCTGCTCCTGCACTGAGCTGTCCGTGCTCCTGAAACTCCAGCGTGATATTACTGTAGTATCAGGCTGGAGTTTCAGCACCAGGGACAACGGTTGTCATGGTACGCTGTTTGCGTATGCAATTGGCATAATGTACCATGAGCACAGCTCATGAGATCGTGAGCTGTCCATGGTACTTATGCCAATTGCGTACGCAAACAGCGTCTCATAGACATAGACTCTCAAAGACTTGCATTGAAACCTTGAAATGTAACTTCTGACTTATGGCCAGATGCAAAACCAGAACCAGAGTGTCAGTAAAAGGTGAAGTCACCAGCAGGTGAGTATAAGACAGAGGGCAGGGGATGTAGAATAAAAGCACCAATCCAGCTTTGAAAAAAATCCAAAACACTGAAGTGGAGCCTTAAGTGATGGCATACGGCAAGTATTTAAAGTGTAACCGCAGTTTAAATTTTTATTTAATAATAAATTCATGTAGAGCAGGAGATTTTAATTAACTTTCAAATATAGTTTATTAATGAAATCTAGTGAAAAACCATTCATAAACCCTCCACAAGGTGTCCCCACTAGACTGTGTATGAAGCAGATATATGCTCATTCTCAGTCAGATTCTTTTTCACACTGAATACGGGTATGTAACCATATAAGGGTAAAGGGGTGGGGCCTACAAGTGTATGAGCTTTTGACTGCAGCTGGTGAGGAAAAAATGTATCAGATTACTTCAAGCTACAGCACAGTTGCTAAGCAATGTCACACTGTTAGGATCACTGCAAACTCCTCCGCCCTTTCCTTGGCACAAGCTTTTCTGATCTGTCATCTCGCTGCTTGCTCCCCACACAGCTAAGGATCTCTGATCTTGTCCCTTCTCTGCTGTCATACTGCGCTGCTCCCTATCATCTGGTGACCATGCCACACAGCCCTAAAATGCAGTTTTTAAAAGCACACAAAAAAGTTAAGAAAATAAGTCATATGACACAAAAAGCATTATCTTAGCTGCTATGTTACCCATCATTAACAACCAGTGCAGTATTGTTTTATTATTAATTATCGTATATTTTAATGACAGGATATTTACACTTTAACATTACTTAATCATCACTGGGTGCTTGACCTCTGAGATCCCCACTGATCCTGAGAATGAAGGGGCCGTGGGGCTGCTCCCTAGCATTACATCTGCACGTTCCCATCCACCTCACTGCAGTGTCGCTCCATTAAAGTGAAGTCACTCTATTAAAGTTGCTCCATTAAAGTGTGTGAGAGCTGCTGTTCAGGGAAAACTGTGATGGGACCAGAGGGGAATCCCAGATGTCAGACCCGCAGTGATCTCTAAGGGTACCTTTACACGCCGCCACGGCAGGCTGGATACATCCCGCTACTTCACGTGCACGAGCACGCTCAAACGGCTACAAACGGTCAACGCACCCTCTTTACACGCCGCCACAAGGTGCGCTACGCCACGCTACATCTATAGCTAGCTACATCGCCGGGTGTCTCAAGTAGCCAGCTGTTGCTCATTTGCACACCGCTACAACCAGCTACTATGGGCGGACCTGGTGCAGCAGGGACAGCACATAGGCGTGCTCCAATTGTGGATTACAAGACTTCCGTACGCTGATAGGACGAAGCAATAACATCCTGATTGGGCAGGCATCGCAGGAGGCTGAGTAATACAGCACGCTCGAGCGATTGTGTAGTGTGACTCATCAGCTCCTTAAATATGCCTCCCTATGCAGCGACTACCAATCGTCATGCAGCAGCTTCCACCAATGATCGCACATGGGGCGCGGTAACATGGAGCCGAGGTCACGCCTTAGCTACATTGCAGCTACAGCCCCGGGTGTCCAGAGTTCCTTTCCGTTGCTTCTTTACACGCCGATACAGCTCGCTACCATCGGCGATATAGCCATCTGTTTTCGAGCAGAGCCCATAAACAGATGTATCTGTCGCCGGCTGTAGCGTCGCGTCTTCAGACACCGCTACGACGGGCTACATTGACGCTACAAGCTACATTTGTAGCCTGTAGCGCGATGTATCCAGCCTGCCGTGGCGGCGTGTAAAGGTACCCTTAGTGATGGCATAAAGTATACATGGCTGCAATAATGGAGAAGAACTCTGTATTGTAGAGAAAACTGGTGAATTTGTATGGGCATGAGCTGTGTTTATTTTAAAAGTGAAAACTCCATTTAAAGATACAAATAGACTTTTTACCAAATGTATTGTGATAAGGCTTATAAGCATATTAGATCATTTGGAACACTATTAAAAAAAATGTTACGAAGTTTAACTAATTAAAACTGACATGCTAATCCCACATTTCTTAAATGAAAGAATAATGTAATTCTTCTTTTTACAAAATTTATAGTTAGTTAATACACTACGCAAATTTTCTATTTAGAGAGGGAAGGGACTTAAACTTTAGTGCCACTTATTGGAAGCAGCAATCCTAAAAGTCAATATCAACCCTTTAACAAGCCTTGTCACATGACTTAGAATTAAAGGGAACCTGTCACCAGGTTTTTGCAACCTAATCTGAGAATAGCATAATATAGGACCAGAGATCCTGATTCCAGTGATGTGTCACTTACTGGGCTGCTCAGTGTAGTTTTGATAAAATCACTGTTTAATCAGCTGGAGATTATCATTAGCAGTCTACTTGCCCTGCTGCCAGGTAGTCTGGCATATTCACAGACTGCTAAATCTGCAACAGAGAAAACAGTTCAGTAAATGACACATCACTGGAATCAGGGTCTCTATTCCTACATTATGCTGCTCTCAGATGGGATGGCAAAAACCTGGTGACAGGCTCCCTTTAAAGCCAAACCAGAAGCTCATTTTGCAGACGTGTTTCAGGCAGTTGCCCCTCTTCACTGCAAGGTATTAAATTTGATTTGGCTGTATGAGAGGCCTCTGACCAGGATCTAATGGATAACGTTTCACCTTATGGAGAGTTAGGGTACGTGCAGCGTTTTGGACGCAGAGGAGACTAGCACCTCCGTCAGTAACATTCGCTGTGCCCAGTATACTGGCAATATTGATGGTAGGCACATGACCTTAAAATACTAATATGTCATTCAAGGACAATTATAAGGCCCCTTTCACATCAGCGTTTTTTGCACTTGCGGCACACTTGCGGCAGACCCCATGCATTGTCTATGGGGCTTGCGGAAAGTGCGGCAAGTGCGGTATTGCCATGATCCGGGCTTGATCACATGATCGACCCGGCTCCGCGCATGCGCAATGCGCTTCTTGAAGCTGGGCCGATCACGTGATCGGCCCCATAATGCACTAGGGCCGATCACGTGGCCGGCCCCATAATGCACCGCGTCGGATGTGACGTCGCGGCCGGTGCATACAATGGCACAGAGGGCGGGAGATTCTAAATGGTGGGGGCAGAGAGGAAAAAGAATAATGCCGCCCAGCGGGGCGTGCACTACACCACGGAGGAGTGGTGAATGGAGCGTGGACTCGCCTTCACAGTCCCCCAACCTCGGGGACTGCAGTAAGTTTAAACTTATTTTTCAAATGTTTAATAGGGACACTTTAGATGAGAAAAGGATAGATAGGGAGCAGCTAGGAAGGTGTAGGAACAGCTAGTGATAGTGTAGGGACTTAGGTCCGGGGGCCAGGTCCCTTTTAAGACTTCTTCATGTCACTCTTTACAAGGAGAAACCTTACCCCTTAACATACTATGGCATGGCATGTGAAAACACATTTTTGGAACACTATGTAATAAACTGAAATGAAAACAAGGAGAGAAAATATATCACTATAGTTAAAGGGACTCTGTCAACAGGTTTGTGCTACTTCATCTGAGAGCAGCACAATGTAGGCAAACATGGTCTGAATCTAACGATGTATTACTTAGATTACTGGGTGCAGTGATTTAGACACAATGAAAGCTTTTAGATTTAGCTATGAAGCAGACTGGGAGAGCGGCCTCCGCCCCCCTGGCTCTCAATAGACAATGTACATTGACAGTGAGGGCACATCAGATGAGGGGTCTTGTCGGACTGCTGTGCACAAGGCAAAGGAGTCCAGCAATGATAAGGCCATTGATTAAACACACAATGGAATTAGCTCCACAGACCTAGACAAAAGAGACATCCCTGAATTCTCTGTATTAACCCTTTCAACATGCCATCTTCAGATTACATAGCAAAAACCTGCAGACAAATTCCCTTTCAGGTTTTGATAGTGTGACAAGGAGATAGTTTTGCACTTACCCTTCGGATGGTACAGAAAATGGATTCATTCGAAAGTTGAGAAACGGGGTTGTGATCTCCACGAACTGATCAGACTTCATCTCCACAGATTCTGATTGAAATAAATTAACAAATACAATTTTACATTATTTAAAGTTTACTTTTGCCTTTTTAGGGCCAAGACCTTCAGATGCCTAAATGCCAAAATGTCAGAAATAATAGCATATACTAAAAGTTGATAAACCTCTCAGCTGAACGCCTTCAAAAACTATGAACACGTTTATCTAGAGGAATTAGGCTTTGATGCTGTTTTGAAGGCAAAGAGTGGTAACACAAAATATTGATTTACAGTTACCGTAGATTTCTTTTTATTTATCCTCTTATTGACACTTGTATGTTAGAAAGCTTTCTTAGTGTATATTAAACCTGGCACACTAGTATAAGTAAAAATGATGATAAGGAGACGTCAACTCAGACTATCAAAGTTTTATTCAAAATAAATGTAGCTCTGTCCTTGCCGGTTCGACCACACAGGTCTACGCAGAGGACCTGTGTTTAAAAGAGATGTGGGATTAAGTGCAATCTCCTATATATTAGGAGTATACAGCACCTATAAGCATTAAGAGGTAGGTTAAGATATAGAAAACCAAAAATATGGGGTTAAAAGAGTACATGTGAAAGGCAGAAAAATGCTACCTATGGCGATGATATGGGATAAATATCCAATTGTGGCCACTCACATCAGGCCAATGCTGGCCAGTGAATAGTGCTGTTAACACAGGTAGTAACCCTATACCGTGTAGCCATATACCTTTTAATACTTGTTGGGTCTGGCATATAGGGGGTCTCGACCCCACTATGGCACTCTTTAGCATATAGACTTGAATGATAAAGAGTTTTCTTTCTCGTTCTTCACTCTGAGGTAATACTATATCACTGTATATTATTCACCAATCACTATATATAAATCATGGTAACGGGTTCAACTATACGGGTGTAGATACCCGACTGTTTGATATATAAAAACTGCAACTGCAGCTGAACATCTTTTTTATCGTATAAGTTGTACTTTCCTTAACCATTTCTTATAAGGATTGTTTTTTCTGTTCCTTGTATTAATTGTCAAGAACTGACTGTTGTTTTTTGTTTTATTTTGTACACACTGCCACAGCTTCTGTATCCTCTGCGAAGACCTGTGTGGTCGAACCGGCAAGGACAGAGCTACATTTATTTTGAATAAAACTTTGATAGTCCGAGTTGACGTCTCCTTATCATCATTTTTACTTATACTAGTGTGCCAGGTTTAATATACACTACTGATTTTGATTTTCCCTGGGCACCTTACGTAAAGGGTTTAGAGCCAGACCTTTTTTGAATAATTGCAAGTTATTTGGTCCGAGCTCCCCTTCTTTCCATTTCAGATATAGTACATAGACATTGATGTCTTTTACGACTGTTTCTTATAACGATGAGGAGACTTCAGCCATACTATCTAAGGTAGCTGCCGGCAGCTTCCTCTCTACGTCCACGGAAGAAATCAAGACTCGTGACTACAAGAAAGAACGGAAGAAACTTGTAGCACTGGGTTTACACCCTACTACTCTGGCGGAGTACCATCGAGTCAAGAGAATTCCCCGGGGGTTGAGGGTTTCCCTTCACCCAACACTCTTCTCCGACAACACAGAGTATTGTAATAAGTTCGAAGGCATATTGAACAAATGTTCAATGGACATCATCCTACTGACCATTGAACACCTACAAAAGGAGTTGGAGACTCTAGAAGAAAAAATCATCAGCATTGAGGAACAACTTGAGAACACTACCGACCCTGACCAATTTGAGGCTCTAAAGAAAAAGACGGGCGACATTGTTGTGGCCTATAGGAAGAACCTTCAGGAAAGGAAGAAAACAAAGTTAAGGAGAGACCAGGAGGACTACGAGAAACAGGAAGTGTATAGCTGGAAATGTGGCTTCATCCCACCGGGTCCTCGTTATTACTCATCATCAGGCAGCGAGGGAGAATTTGGTCCACAAAGACCGCGTCCTTTTTTAGGGCAACGAAATCCGCGACGCGGAAGACGAGGAGGGGCAGGAGGTGGAGGTGGTCCACGTCCCAGGGAACCCCAACCCCCACAACCAGCTCCTCAACCACAACCAGGAGACAGAATGGTACTTCGATCTCAGGTAGGACAACAAATCTTGTGTACAACATCTCATCCTACACCCTCAGCCTGAATGAGTCACAGGTTTTACAAAAAGGACTCTCATTCTGCCCGACACCATTATTTAGCTCATTCACACTCGACCAGGAGCTCAGAAGATTCTATAGGAATCTTCGCCTCAAGGCCCACTACATGAATGTTGACGACACAGGACCCTCAGGGACGATTGACACAGACTCCACTCGTTTTTCCTTCAGACAACTAGGTCTGAAGGTTCCTAGTAACTATCAACCTCCCAAGGTTTATCACCCTATCGAAACATACATCAACCTGGTTTCCAGAGACATTGACACCATACTCAAGGACATAGGTAGGGGTAACTTCCCCATCAAAATGAATTTGACTCCGGTAGAAACGCAGGCGATTAATTCGTTACAGAACAACAAACAACTGGTTATTAAACCAGCCGACAAAGGTGGGGCAGTGGTTGTGATGGACCGTGACAAATACATCAAGGAGATTGAATCACAATTGGAAGCCACAGGGACATACACACCAATTCCTAGTAATCCTACTTTTCATATACGGGAACAGATTAAGGAAAGGGTCGATCATTATTTACAACAGGGCACTATTGATGCCAAATTGGCTGACTATCTGATTCATTTAAATCCGGTGACACCTGTATTTTATACACTACCTAAAGTCCACAAAAATCTTTACAATCCCCCTGGACGCCCAATTGTAGCATCTACTGATTCGTTACTTTCACCATTGGCAAAAACGGTTGAACGCATCTTGACCCCACTGATACCACTGATCACATCTTACGTAAAGGACACTGGTGATTTTCTCAACCACATCCGGAGTCTGGGTGACATACCTCCGGGTTGCCACTTAGTAACTCTTGATGTGGAGAGTCTGTACACCAGCATTGACCACGAACAGGGAATTGAAGCTGTTAGCTGGTTCCTCGATAAGTATAGTACACTATCTGATCTCCAAAAGGAATTCTGCATTGACTTGTTGATGATCATACTGAAAGAAAACTTCTTTCTATTTGGCGACCAATTTTATGTGCAGCGGAGGGGGACTGCCATGGGCTCAAACGTGGCACCCCCCTACGCTAACATATATATGTCATTATTTGAGGAACGATTCGTCTACACACATTCTTTATCCCAGGAACACATTCTATCCTGGCGACGGTACATAGACGACATTTTTTTGGTCTGGGAGGGCGACGTAGGATCCTTAATCCAATTTCACTCCGATCTCAATTCATGTTCACCTAACATTAAGTTCACCATTAATTACGACTGTTGTCAGATTAACTTTCTAGACACCTTAGTTAAGTTGGACTCAGGACACATCAGTACTGATCTTTACGTCAAACCCACAGACCGGAACTCACTCTTACACTTTTCCAGTTGTCATCCCCGACACGTCAAGCAGTCATTACCCTTATCTCAGCACACGAGGATTGACCGCATAGTTTCTGACCCTGCGTTGAAAGAACTGAGACATAACGAGATAAGCACCAAATTCATTGAGAGGGGATACCCCACCGCTATAGCCACACAAATCTCACGACCTACCTACAAAGGACGCCTTAAGACGGACAGGGTTGCCTTCGTCAACACATATCATCCGTATCAAACTCTCATACACAATGTGATTAGAGAACACTGGCCATTACTTGGGAGGGCCTACCCGACTATTACCGAGTTTCAAAATCCTGTACTAGTGTGTCACAAAAGACCAAGTAATCTCAAGAACAAGCTCATTAGAGCTGACATTGGTAGCCTGAAGTCGTCAATTCAGCAAAGGACACTAGCCACACCACGCATGGGCAATTTTCCATGCTTAGGGTGTAGGCAATGCTCTAATATGACCAGAGGCGGCTTTTTCACTCACCCCATGACTGGAAAGAGATTTGACATAAAAGGCTTTTTCACATGCGAATCGACATTTGTGATCTATCTGTTAAAATGCCCGTGCGGTCTCGGATATGTTGGTCAAACTGTACAGCATATCCGGGACCGCATAAGCAAACATAAATCCACCATTAGATGTGGCCATACGTTACTTCCAGTGCCAGCGCATTTCATTTGCAGACAACATACCGTAGCACAACTTAGGTTTCAGGTAATAGATCATGTACCAATGAATAGACGAGGGGGAGATAGGATGAGACTTCTCACAGAAAGAGAAATGTATTGGATCCACACACTATGGACCCTTGAACCCAATGGACTAAACCGAGAGTATGAGATGGTACCATAGACCATTCTCCGACTCAGGGATTAAACATACTGCCCTTTATTCCGATTCTGGGGGTCCCACCCACCTCCTCCTGCATTATAATATTGCATATTGTGACAACTAATAGTGATAACTATAGCGAACTGTGTTATATCCTTTGTGTATAAGTATTTGATTACATATCTAATCCATTGCATCTAATCTATTGCCTCCTATCTCCAGATTCTTATGTTCATGTGCTAATTTTTCTCCTTCTTTCCCACAGATTACCTAATGTCCTATGTCATGAAAGACATCACTATGAAGCACCTCTAATTCTTTCACTGCACTAGGCTTTGTGCATGTTCTAGCACTGTATCCTTCAAACAGATGCACCTCTACGCTGCTGATACAGTGTTCTGTCACTTATTTTACTGCGCATGCATGGCGCGACTGCCGCAACACGCATGCGCGACTTGGAGATGGCACTGCGCACGCACTGCCTGTTTGTCCTACGGCGCACGTGCGGCTTGCGCTTCACCTGTGTTCCAACTACCGGAAGCAGGTCTGCTTAGTCCCGCCTATCCGCGTCATAAGGACGCGGTTTCACAGTGCTCACTGCCACTCATGCACCAGCCGCCCCGCTGCACAGAGGTATAGTACCGTTTCTCTCAACCTTGTTAACCCCTTGTTTGATGCCTAATTAAGCCGGTAACCTTGTCTATTACACTTTCAGAAAGCGTTTTCGTTCTCATACCACCCAGCCATTAAGGTACCTATGGGCACTACCTGTATATTAAGACACAAATCCCCTTAAACCATCAGTATTGATTAGTTCTCCTCTTTCTATTAACAGCACTATTCACTGGCCAGCATTGGCCTGATGTGAGTGGCCACAATTGGATATTTATCCCATATCATCGCCATAGGTAGCATTTTTCTGCCTTTCACATGTACTCTTTTAACCCCATATTTTTTGTTTTCTATATCTTAACCTACCTCTTAATGCTTATAGGTGCTGTATACTCCTAATATATAGGAGATTGCACTTAATCCCACATCTCTTTTGAACACAGGTAGTAACCCTATACCGTGTAGCCATATACCTTTTAATACTTGTTGGGTCTGGCATATAGGGGGTCTCGACCCCACTATGGCACTCTTTAGCACATAGACTTGAATGATAAAGAGTTTTCTTTCTCGTTCTTCACTCTGAGGTAATACTATATCACTGTATATTATTCACCAATCACTATATATAAATCATGGTAACGGGTTCAACTGTACGGGTGTAGATACCCGACTGTTTGATATATAAAAACTGCAACTGCAGCTGAACATCTTTTTTATCGTATAAGTTGTACTTTCCTTAACCATTTCTTATAAGGATTGTTTTTTCTGTTCCTTGTATTAATTGTCAAGAACTGACTGTTGTTTTTTGTTTTATTTTGTACACATTGCCACAGCTCCTGTATCCTCTGTGAAGACCTGTGTGGTCGAACCGGCAAGGACAGAGCTACATTTATTTTGAATAAAACTTTGATAGTCTGAGTTGACGTCTCCTTATCATCATTTTTACTTATACTAGTGTGCCAGGTTTAATATACACTAAGAAAGCTTTCTAACATACAAGTGTCAATAAGAGGATAAATAAAAAAGAAATCTACCGTATATACTCGTGTATAAGCCGACCCGTGTATAAGCCGACCCCCTACTTTTGCCCCCAAAAACTGGGAAAACTTATTGACTCGCGTATAAGCCGAGGGTGGACCCCAGCACAAGTATACAACTCCCAGCAGTGAGGTATACAGCCACCAGGAGTATGGTATACAGCCACCAGGAGTATGGTATACAGCCACCAGGACAGGTATACAGCCACCAGCAGTAAGGTATACAGTCACCAGCAGTAAGGTATACAGGTCCCCCCAGTGGTATACAGCCCCCAGCAGTGAAGTATACAGGCCCCCCCAGTGGTATACAGGCCCCAGCAGTATGGTATACAGCAGGTATACAGAGGTATACAGGAGGCCCCCAGAGGTATACAGGGGGCCCCCAGAGGTATACAGGCCCCCAGAGGTATACAGGCGGCCCCCAGAGGTATACAGGTGGCACCTTACGTAAAGGGTTTAGAGCCAGACCTTTTTTGAATAATAGAAAGCTTTCTTAGGCTGGCTTCACACCACGGTTTTGGGGATCCGGGTCTATCTGTTTTTAAACGGATAGTCAGGGATCCAGTTTTGCCTCCCATGTATCCCTATGGTGCTAGATTGGTCATACATGGCCATCCGTTTATGTGAAGTCAGTGCGGGATTCATTTTTGTCCTGTTTTTTCCGAGACCCAGAATCAGAGACGGCACAGTTTTTGGCCGCATTGTACAAAACCACCGGACAGAAACAAAATTGGATCACATGTAATGGTAGTCTATGGTGCCGGATCTGGGAAAAAACAGAATTGTTTCCCAGATCCAGTTTTAGTTACTGAGCATGCTCAGAACAAATTCAAAGTTCCTCAGCCTAATTCCTGTTTCGGATCCCCTCTCTCTCTCCAGAACCAACATTACCATTATTTCTATGGCTGGACAGATTGGCATACACAAAACGGATCCTTCTAAAAACAGGATCGGGAGCATAATTGCCATCCATTTACACAAATCCCTTCCGGTCAGTCTCATCCTTCAAATAACAGGATTCAGGACATGAACAAAACGTGATGTGCAGGGGGCCTTACTTTCCAAAGTTTTGTCTCGCTTGCCTAAAGTTTTTGCACATAGAACCTAATATCTCATGAGGTGCCTCACCGGACATAGGATAATTCTTTAGACCGGTAATACGTAAGGATTCAGACCTGGGAGATGCTGACCATGCACAGACATGATTGACACACCAAAAATATACAGTGAACACTTGTTTTCTATGATAGAAAATGCTTTAGCTCTGATATAAAAGGTGCACAACCCCTCATACCTTACATTAATATGGAAACACCTTTCCAGTGCAGCAATGTTTTTGGTCTTTTTTTCACAAAGGTTTTCATCCTCGCCTTTCATCGCCCCTATCCCTATGACCACTTGTTCTATTTTTCATAGGCATTGATGTATGATGGCTTGCTTTATATAGGACAAGTTGTATTGTTTAACACTACCATTATTTTACCATATAAGGAATTGAAAACTGAAAGTAATTTATGTGGGGTGAAATGTTAAAATATATATATATAATAAAATACAAAAACATGGGCAGCCCTACCAAGAAAAAATATGGGTGTAAAAAATCCTGAAAAGTAAGTCCAAGCCTTTACCAATGCAGAAAAAAAACAGGCAGCAGTCCATTAAGTCAAGTGAAAAAGGTGGATTTTACTGAACCATCTGGCAACATGCTTTCTCAAGCAACGTGCTTACAATGAACCAACATTGAAATAGTGATACATGGATCTATAATCCATCAATTATGCAATATACAGTATAAAATATCATCTTTTTGTAGAATTCATGTACATGTCCATCCAGTGTACAAAGTGCATAAAACATGATTTTAAAACATTTATAAGCTGAAATACATCGGGTACATAAAGTGCCAGTGCAGGTATATGTAAAGAATCCTCCTTCTATTATATGGGGCACAGCCCCAAAAATAAAAAGAATATACCGTAGTAAAAAAAACTTGTTTGTTTAGAAGAATGAACAATGTCCTCTATTTTTCGAGCCGCCATCCACAGAGAATGTTGGAAGCAAAACCACATAGCCAATATTTAAGAGCAAGAAAAATTAGCAGAAACTCTACATGAAAAAACAGAGAAATTTAGAGTAAGAGGCTATCCCAAAAAAAATATTGGCTAAACAGAGAGCCAAGGTGAATGAGGTAGGGAGGAACAAGTTGTTTAAGAAAAACGAAAGGAGTGGTGAGAAGAGACTCCCCTTTGTAAGTGACTAGTGTGAAGAAAGCGATGCTATCTCTAAAATAATTAGTCTTGATATTCGTGATAAGAGCGGGGTTTTAATGCGCTACCAGCAATAACTAAAGGTTCATCTTCTGAGTTATGAAGTTCATTTGGTCAACGCGTTTCAACTTTTTGTTGTTCTGATGAAGAAGCTGATGCATTAAAACGCGTTGACCGTATAAACTTCATAACTCAGATGATGAACCTCCAGTTATTGCCGGCAGCGCATTATAACCCTGCTCTTATCCCGAATATCAAGTTTTATCCTATTGTGAGTCTGCAGGAGCCGGTTACACGCTTCTATAGTGGTTGTGTCTAACACAATCACAAAAGGTGAGCAGTTTCTTTATTTAAGTTTACTATCCTGTCCCTGGATAAAACACTATTGTGCCTTTCCTTCTCTAGCTTGCACTGATTGGCTGATCAGTTTCTTTCTACTGGCATAAAATAATTAGACTACACTGGTCAACTCTGAGTAAAGGATGTCTAGAAATAAAAGGAGTTTAAAAATCCCCGATTAATGGCGTACCGCAGGAGTCAGAGTTTGGGGATAGTGAAATCAGACTTAGGGTCACTAAAAAAAGAGTAGACAGACATCTATAATGGGAATACAAAGAAATGGATGTTTTCCGTATCTGTTGTGTTATTAATTGTTCCTTGATGATTAAAGGGTCCACCTTTCAGAATCCAGCAACAGGGCAGGAGATAAAAATTAAACACTTTTTGTGCTGTACTGCACGTCAGAATATGTAGTGTACATGTTGCAATGCCCATGTCTGTGCTATTATGTTGGGGACACAACATGTGATATAAAAACCCAATTCAACCAACATAGGTACGACATCACAAAAAAACAGAAAGACCTACCAGTACTCAAGCACTTTAGTGAGAAGGGACACTTGAAAAAGGATTTAAAATTTTGAATAATAGATCATGTGGATACAGAATAAAGGATGTGAGGGAATAGTAATAAACTGTAAAGTTTGGGCTCCATGCTAAACACCTAGTGTTCGGACATGGACCCCAAAAATGGACTTCGCTAAGAAGTTTGTCTTACTATTTGAGTTTGGCTGGGGGGCTGTAAAAAGTAAAATGGTCATTAAACAGCACTGTTATACTTACCGAGTCTCCTACAGCTGCAAGCACACTACTTCCGGATCCTGGTCATTAACTCTATCTTTATTCACTGCGTTGTCTACAACAGCCAATCACAGATGCCCACTGTCTGTGACAGCGTCTATGATTGGCTGTTGCATCCCTCACCCATTGTGCTGGCATCTGTGATTGGTTGCCATAGCCAACGAACATGCCATCGTAGTAGTGTAAAAATAATCAATGAAAGAAAAATGTTGTAGAGTTTCACTGTATTTTTGATTTTCAGCACAGATAAAATGGCCAGCTAAGGGCTACAACACCCAGTTTCTTGGCTTTACCATGGCTGGTAATCATAACTACAGGGAAACCCATTTTTTATTTTTTTTTTGCAATAATCTAAATAAATAATTTAAAAAAAAAAATGTGTGGGCTTCATCCAATTTTTGATTGCCAGCCAAGGTAAAACCCAGGCAGCTGTTGGCTGGTATTCTCAGCGTTGTGAGGCCCATAGTTTTTGGCCGCCCCCAGGCTACAGAATAGCAGTCTGCAGCTGATCCAGAAATTGATACATTCATTAGAAGTGCCAATTCCTGGCACTTTATTCAGCTCCTGACACTTTACCCATAAAACCAGGTGACTCCCCTGCTGGACTGCGGGACAGCTGTGTCGCCATGTCCCGCATTCCGGTAAGTATAGCAATGCTGTTTGATCAATGTTTTGCTTATTATTACAGCCCCTCAGCTCCCCTAGGCAGCATTTTATACCTTTAAAGTCCGGGTTCAGACTCAAGTTTGGGTCAAGTCCAATCCCAAACCCGGACTTTAAAAAACACTGGCGGGTTCACCCATCTTTGGAGGGAACAAGATAGGAGGAGTTACAGAGAGAGGCATTTTAAGAAAATCACAATACACTGTCTGCAGAATTATTAGGCAAGTTATATTGTAGAGGATTATTTTTATTATTGATCAACAACTATGTTCTCAATCAACCCAAAAGACTCAAATATCAAAGCTTAATATTTTTGGAAGTTGGAGAGGGGTTTCTTTTAGATTTAGCTTGCTTAGGAGGATATCTATTTGTGCAGGTAACTAATACTGTGCAGCATGAGTAGGCAACTTAATAAAAACCTAATATATTCCCATCTTACTTGTTTATTTTCACCAGGTAAACCAATATAACTGCACAAAATTTGGGAATAAACATTTCTGACATGCAAAAACAAACCCCCAAAAAATTAGTGACCAATATAGCAGAAGCACCTCTTCAATATTGCAGTGCTGCACCCACCATCACCTCAGCAGCCCGTTACCAGGTACCATAGGTGGCGTTATGTCAACAATCCCCTTATCCAGATGTGCATCTAGGTTTCCTGGCACCCGGGGCAAGATTTCAGTTTGTTACCCCCCCCCCAGCGGCCCACCCCCCCAGCGGCCTAAGTAGTCATCATGTGACCGATCATTCATATACGATTTGCACACTTAGTCATGAGCCGACGAGCTGCTCTACCAAATTCTCTCAATGTTCAATGAAAAACAAAGTATATTACATGCTGTTAGGATTGGGCTACAGGGCTTAGTGTTTGAATTAAAGTCCTCATCCAGGTGTGAGATGAGTCTGTACTTCCTCTAGGTGACTGAGGGCCTCGGAATTCTCACAGAGCGTGGTCAGCACACTGTCAGGATTCTCCTCTGTTAATAGCAAGATTGGACAGTCGTGTGAGCACAAGAATGCAATTCTTCATTCAGTTTATTTTCATTGATCGAGACCTCGCATGTCTAGTCAGTACACAAGTGCATGTATGTAAATCGCATACTTACAGTTTCATACCTCTCAGATGCCCCGCCAGCCCGTCCTAGATACGGCCCTGAATATATCCACCTTTCTTTATGATGACATTCAACAGCCTTCCATCCATAGATTCTGTCAGTTGCTTGATCTGTTTACGATCAACATTGCGTGCAGCAGCCACCACAGTCTCCCAGACACTGTTCCGAGAGGTGTACTGTTTTCCCTCCCTATAGATCTCACATTTTATGAGGGACCACAGGTTCTCTATGGGGATCAGATCAGGGGAACAAGGGGCCATGTCATTATTTTCTTTCTTTTAGACCTTTACTGGCCAGCCACGCTGTGGAGTAGTTGGATGCATGTGATAGAGCATTGTCCTGCATGAAAATCATGTTTTTCTTGAACGATGCCAATTTCTTCCTCTACCACTGTTTGAAGAAGTTGTCTTCCAGAAACTGGCAGTAGGTCCGGGAGTTGAGCTTCACTCCATCCTCAACCCGAAAAGGTCACACAAGTTCATTTTTGATGTTACCAGCCAATACCTGTACCCCACCTCCACCTTGCTGGTGTCTGAGTCGGAGTGGAGCTCTCTGCCCTTTACTGATCCAGCCCCTGGCCCATCAAGAGTCACTCTCATTTCATCAGTCCATAAAACCATTGAAAAATCAGTCTTAAGATATTTCTTGGCCCAGTCTTGACATTTTATCTTATGTTTCTTGTTGAAAGGTGGTCATTTTTCAGCCTTCCTTACCTTGGCCATGTCCATGAGTATAGCACACCTTGTGCTTTTTGATACTGCAGTAATGTTGCAGCTTTGAAATATTGCAAAACTGGTGGCAAATGGCATCTTGGCAGCTTCACGCTTGATTTTCCTCAATTTATGGGTAGTTATTTTGTGCCTTTTTTGCCCAACACGCTTCTTGCGACCCTGTTGGCTATTTGCCATGAAACGCTTGATTGTTCAGTGATCAAGCTTCAAAAGTTTGGCAATTTCAAGACTGCTGTATACCTCTGCAAGACATCTCACAATTTTTGACTTTTCATAGCCAGTTAAATCTTTCTTCTGACCCATTTTGCCAAAGGAAAGGCATTTGCCTAATAATTAAGCACACCTTATTTAGGGTGTTGATGTCATTACACCACACCCCTCCTCATTACAGAGCTGCACATCACCTGATTTTCTTAATTGGTAGTTGGCTCTCAAGCCTATACAGCTTGGAGTAGGACATGTATAAAAAGTGTCATGTGATCAAAATACTCATTTGCCTAATATTTCTGCACACAGTGTACTGTTATGGCAATAAATAGTTAACAATTTATATTAGTTTATAGTCATTCAGAAATCTTTCAGGCTAGAGGCCTGTTTGTAGGAAAAAGGCCTTGGCCCTGCTCTTTTCCCTTTAACTAGTCCTCTCTCCCTCTTCCCTCCCACCTTCGGGTTTTCTCTGTCTCAGATTTTATATAATGTTTTGACTTAGAGGTAGCCGTATAGAAGTTCTTATCAGCTTGTTCTGGATGTACTGTGCGAATCAAGGCTAGATTAAACTAACTAACACACAGGATATAATTGAATGTTTTTTTCAGAATAAAATGTATATTCAGCATAATATGATGCAATTACCTAGAAACACCCCTGAGGAATGCCTCTTTAATGATAATATAACTGCTAACGGCTCCTAAAATAAAGGTCTTTGTCATTAAGCTCTACTTTGACATGGGTGTCAGCGTGGTTCATTTGGTGGCGTGCACATACTCAGACAAAGCATCCAATTTGGTGGCAAACAATTAAGATGACAGCTCACCCGAGAGGTGTGGAGGGCATCCATTACAGTACAATGCATGGAGAGACAAACCATAACAGTGGACAATGGGTTGCAGCAAAGTACAATAAGCATAGTACACTATACTATATAGGATTAATGAACAAAATGTCATAATAAATACCTTGTATTACAAGAAACTTGGTTTGAGATCGTTTTGCAACACAAGCAAACATTTTTAATTTTTTAAATATAAGCTGTAGTCTATGACTTTTTTTACAGGTATTCACTATAGGTCGTCTATTACTATTGGCATAAATTTTGTGATGTAAATGAATTGCAGATTGCCAAAAAAACTAGAGCCAATTTTGCATTTTGGCTCTTACATCTGTGTTATGAGCATATACAAATTAATAAAAAATGAGTAATTTTACTTCAGTAAGGGCCCTTTCACATCAGCGTTTTTCGTAATTCGCGGCAGATGCGGTGAAAAAACCGCATCTGCCGCGTTTGCCGCATAACCGTTCCACTTGCGGCGCGGTTGCGGTTTTTCCCATAGAAAGTATAGGGGGACTTGCGGCAGATGCGGCAAGTGCGGTTTTGCACTTGCGGCAGGTGCGGCAGCGAAAAAAAACCGCGGTCAGCCGCGGTTTTTTTCGCTGCCGCACCTGCCGCAAGTGCAAAACCGCACTTGCCGCATCTGCCGCAAGTCCCCCTATACTTTCTATGGGAAAAACCGCAACCGCGCCGCAAGTGGAACGGTTATGCGGCAAACGCGGCAGATGCGGTTTTTTCACCGCATCTGCCGCGAATTACGAAAAACGCTGATGTGAAAGGGCCCTAACATGAGTTTGTGAAAATATGTTAACCAGTGTTATCAATCCTTTTTTTGAACTCCTTTCAGCTGATTTATGACCACATGAAAGTTGAGCTGAACATTGCGGTAGTAAATCAAATGCGTGAATCTTAGGATGAAGAATACAAGCTTTATAGGCTCTCCCATCAGAATGATCTCACTGTCGGATTTCAGTTAACTCATCCTGCAGCCAGTAATAGACAATGCAGCAAAGGTTTATAGAAGGCAAACGGTGCACAATTTTAAATAACACCCAATTTAAATTTTTTTTGTATCCTTTAACTTATACTCTAAGGCACAGTGGTCTTTAGTTCCTCCTCTATGTTTTGCATGGTACTCCTACATGTATGTTAATTGACATAATCTATGAGTTTCTATGAGTCAACCCACATATGCACTGTCAGGAAACATTTTGCAGACAAACACAAAATACAGTCATTAACTCAGCCTTTGTTAAATTCCAAACAAGTGCTATGGTTTTTATGTCTAAAAGGAAGGTAATTTAGTTGATTGCTAAAATAACTTTAATGTAGACAATGGAGAATGCTCTAAGGACATAAATTCGGATTTTTTTTGAGTGCTAGTCTAAAGATGCAAAAGAAGGAACATCTGAATTTCCCTGATGCACTAGGTGGAACATGACAAATGGATATCGTGCAGCTACATTTGGTCCTTTCTTGTCTCTTATTATGATCAATGACATGTCCTTTGAATCACAGTAAAGGAATACATTATTAGCCTCATAGTCAATATCACCATAGAAAATTCACTAGGAAAGAAAGTGTACTATTCAACTATTCTGAATTTGATCAAAATAACTAACTCGTCTTCAAAAATACGTAATTAAACCTGTTGCTGAAATCGATATAAAAAAAGTCCTGCATTTTCTTTTAAACTTTCTGATTATTTTTCTTTATTTTTTGTAAAACTCAAAGGAGTTTTAAATAACCGCTCCAGAGGCAAAAATAGCAAACTGAGCCGTTACTCACCCTCCCTAGGTCCAGCTCTGTCTCTCGCAGCTGCTCCACTGATTGTGTGAGTTAGTGAGGTCAGCCATCTTGTTGATTTACATGGCACAAGACGACACTGTCAATAGGATGTCACTAGAGGTGAGTGAATCAGGGAAACTTCAAATTTGCCTGTTCAGTTTTTTTTCCCCGGGCAATTCAATTCGCACAGAAGTCTGTGGCACCCCTGCAGGGGATTGCTACAGGATCCACCGGTGAAAGGAGGGAATTACACCTTGGTTGGCACAGCACACACCACCTTCCACCCCAGACCTGAAGGGGGAGCTCTACTGGCTGCCTTAAGCCAATTCCCCTTTAACCTGTTAACGACAGCCGTACGTCTCTAGACGTCGGCTGTCATTATCCCCGTGTTTGAAGTGAGCTCCGGCGTGGAGCTCACTTCAAACCTCCGACATATCAGCTGATCTCACTAGCTGAGATGTCGGTCTAACAGCACCGATCGGTCCCGCCATCCGATCGGTGCTATTAATCCCTTAGATCCCGCCCTCAATCTCTGAGAGCGGGATCTAAGGGAGCCGGAGCATGCAGCGCGCGCTTACCGGGCTCCAGGGGAGATCTCGCGATAGTATGGCGGGATCTCCCGTGCTGATGTGACAGGCCAGGGTCCTGGCTTGACCCTGGAACCTGTCATGGAGCATTTCCTGCTTGTGGTTGGCAGGGGCTGCCAACCACAACAGGTCCGTGATTCTGACACATACAGAGGAGCTGCAGCTCCTCTGTATGTGTCAGAAGTGATCGGACTGTGCATCTGCATGCCTCTCTATGGGGCTTTGTAAAATTAAGAATCAATAAACAAATAAAGTTTTTACAAAGTTGAAAAAAAAGCAAAAAACATAAAAGTTCAAATCACCCCCCTTTTCTCCCATCCACAATAAACGTATTAAAAAATTAAATAAAATACACATATTTGGTATCGCCGCGTTCAGAATCGCCCGATCTATCAATATAAATAATCAAATAATGAGAGCCGTAAACTGCGTAGCGCAAAAAATGGTTCAAACGCCAAAATTACGTTTTTTTGGTTGCTAAAAAATGCAATAACGGGCGATCAAAACAGCACATCCACCCAAGTATGGTATCATTAAAAACGTCAGCTCGAGACGCAAAAAATAAGCCATCACCCAGCCCCAGATCCCGAAAAATGAGGACGCTACGGGTCGCAGAACATGGCGCAAAAAGTGCAATGTTTTTTTTTTTTCATGCTTTTGAATTTTTTTCCACCACCTAGATACCAATAAAGGTATACATGTTTGGTATCTACAAACTCGTACTGACTCGAGGCAGCGCACCGTCATGTCGGTTTTACCATATAGTGAACACGGCGACTAAAAAATCCAAAAAACAAACTTGTAATTGCACTTTTTTTGCAATTTCACTGCACTTGGAATTTTTTTGCAATTTCCCTGTACATTATATGGTAAAACAAATTATTGCATCTGAAAGTACAACTCGTCCCGCAAAAAACAAGCCATCATATGTCTATATTGACGGAAAAATAAAAAAGTTATGGCTCTTGGAAGCCGAGGAGCGAAAAAAACGAAAATGAAAAATGACAAATTTCTTCGTCACTAAGGGGTTAAAACATTCAGGCCTGAGGGAAGGAGTTGGTCAGTCTGAGAGTGCTGGAGTGAGGAACTGGTGACTGGGAAGGAATCAGGACCAGGGACCACTGACTGCTGTGTCGCACCCTAGGGAAAGGGTCGGAGGCAAGTAGAGAAAGCAGGGAACCAATAAAAGGGAACCGGTTACTACAGCCCTTTAGTACACCCGGACACCGGAGTCTGACGCTGCCAGCATTCAGAGCTACAACAAAAGCCTGGAAGATTCAGGAGAAGTTCACCCCCTGAAGAGAACAAGTAAGAGATGCTAAACTGACCAAGTATAGGACCAGGGGCCATAGGAGAAACTGGGACCCCGCAGAAGGACCTCATTGTCAGTTTAGAGCAAAGCCCAGAGAGGGAAAAGAAGCGGTGGGTTAAGGCTCAGGCAAGACTTACCCAAACTCACAGAGCACAGACACAGAGGAGGCCTCATAACTTTCTAAGGTGGAAGTCCCAAGTTGCACCGGGGACCTGGTTATTACTCTGGACTGTACCTGTTACCTTGTCACCAGTAAAAGGTACTGAAATAACCATCACTGTGTGTCTATGTGCCTGCTTAACCGCCTTGTTTGCAAAGGCTTAACTACTACTCCCCTCATCCATCCCCGCTGTCCTGAGGTAAAGCTCCACCTGTGGGGAGCTGTACCACACTCTACTGCACCCACCATCACCTCAGTGGCCGGCTGCAGCGCTGGTATACCCGTTACCAGGTACCATAGGTGGTGTCACGTTAACAATCCCCTTATCCCCCACCGTTCCCCACCATTGTGGGTCCAGGGTACGGATCGGGGATCAACCAGCTGTGATTCCCCATCAAAGCCGCCATCAGCCCCGGTACCCGAGGACCCCCTACCCTGTCGACCGCCTCAAGTCATACTCCCCAAATTAAAGCACCGCTCCAGCAGGTTTTTTTCTTCAGTGGTGCTTTAAATCTAAGGTAAGTTCCCTGCCACTACTCTTATACTCACCATCTAGTATCTTCATCTTTTTTTAGTGTTGCTCTGGTCCTGTGGCACTATCTTCTGCCAGTAGCTTCTGACTGCCTGGTAGTTATAAGTTACATCAAAAGGTCTCAATACATTTCTATGAGAGCTAGAACGAAGCCAGAACAAGGCTCTCATAGAGATGTATAAATCTGAGACCTCTGGCACGCTCCGTGAAAAATTGGAGCAGACTTAGATTTAAAGCAACACTCTAGTAGTAAAAAAAAAAGGGGTCTGCAAAGCACTGAAGAATAGGTCAATGCTGTATAAATAAATAATAAAAACATACGTAGACTTATGTAATGCTGGTTTCACACTGCAGTTTTTTCCCTGATCAGGTTCCATCAGGTTTGTGTGCCAAAACCAGGAGAGGAACTTGCAGAGAAATCTATAATTGAAAGATTGACACCTGTTCTGGGATTTGGAGACGCTCCTGTTTTGACACACAAACCTGATCAGGGAAAAAACTGCAGTGTGAAACCAGCCTAGGGCAAACATACAAAAGTTGGTGCAGTTACATTACAGTAAAATAATTTTAGTCTTCCTACCAGTATAAAACATTGATAGGTATCACAGATCAAGTCCTCCTGAGCGCAAATGTGAAAATTGAAGTGAGAGCTAGTAGATCCAGATTACAAATGTCAAACTGACGATCAATAAAGAAAGCTTTAGAAAGGAACATGAGTTACAAGAAAATGCATATTTTGTTGATTGCAAATGTTTGTAAAATTCATGTAGAATTCAATTGCACTCAAATTTATACACTTATCTCTCAATGTCACCTCTGTAGCTCAGTAATGGATCATTTTTTTCCCTTTGAGTCCCTGGAGCAATCATATTTGAAGTAGGACCACATTTTTTAATCTTTAGCACCATATGACATACAGTAGTGTTCAAAATTATAGCAGTCCAATATGACTAAGTAGATTATTCACTGTTTTAGGTATAAATTATATTACGGCATGGCAAACAATTTAGCAGTTGGTGCAGTAGATACTTATAAAACCAACAGACTGAGCATTCATGACTTGCATGTTTTTGAGTCTGTGTATTTGAATAATTAATTGAAAGGGGTGTGTTCAAAATAATAGCAGTGTGGAGTTCAATTAGTGAGGTTAATCATTCTGTGACAAAATAGGTATGAATTTAAGATTGATGCCAGCATGTTGTACATGCAGTTCTCCTTGAAAGCCTAAGAAATCTGGGTCATTTGAGACATTGTTCAGAAGAACAGCATATCTTGATTAAAACGTTGATTGGAGAGAATAAAACGTATAAAGAAGTATAGACAATGATAGGCTGTTCAATGCTTTAAAATGGAAAGCAAAACCAGAGAGGCGTGGAAGTAAACAGAAGACTACCATTTGAATGGATTGAAGAATAGCCAGAATGGCAAAGGCTCAGCCAATGATCAGCTCCAGGATGATCAGAGACAGTCTCAATTTACCTATGAAGCTAATCAATTAGAAAGAAGTCCCCAAAAAGTCCCACTGTCAAAAAATGGTCAAAAGGATGGTGTGCGGTTATCCGAGCTGCTGTATAAGAATGGGGACCACACAGGATCTGCAAACGATGGTGCTGTTTATTTCAACGTATTTCAGAGCTAGCCGTGCTCCATCATCAGGAAATAAAAATAAAGTTTCCTGATGAAGGAGTATGGCTAGCTTGAAATAAACAGCACCATCTTTTGAAGATCCCGTGGGGTCTCTATTTTTATCCAGCAGTGCAGACCACGGCACACCGTCCTTTTGACCATTGTTCGATACCACTGTACACGTGGAAGTGTGGGTCCAGCAGCAGCTGTACATAGCGTTTATACTAGTTGTGGGTACAACCATAGTTGTGGGTACAACCATATCAGGTGAGCAGTGTATAAAGTTGTCACATTGCCATTTATGATAAAAGATAAGACCCTATTTGCACTTGTTTTTCCTTTATATAGATTGATTGTTAAAAAAAGACATGTACTAAAGAGGATACAATTTACCACAGAACTCATCAACCGGCCTAAAGAGAAAAGGAGAAACATTTTGTGGAATGAAAATAAAATTGTCCTTTTGGGTCCAAGGTCCGCAGACAGTTCGTCAGATGACCCACAAACTCTGAATTCAAGCCACAGTACACTCTGAAGACAGTGAAGTATGGTGGTTCAAGCATCATGATATGGGCACGTTTCTCTTTCTATGGTACCAGGCCTATTTATCGCTTACCAAGGATAATGGACCAGTTTGCATATATCAAAATGCTTGGAGGTCATATTGCCTTACGCTGTAATGTAAGGTAATGCCCTTGAAATGGGTGTTTCAACAAGACAATGACCCTAAGCACACCAGTATCTTATATTGACAACACATGGTCATATACACTAAGAATTCATATTGGAAATGTCCATTGCTCGGGTCTACTTAGACATGAAAGAAAAAAGGGTAACACTACATTTTTCTGTAGCCTTAAGTAAAACAATTTACCTTTAGCTTCATCTTTGACATTAACTTCTTTTTTCTGTCTTATAAGTTTCCATCGTGGCACAGGTGGTGGTTTTGGTGGAGCAACTAAAGGACATGATCTTGTTCGAGACACAAGTACTGGGTGGTTGTGAATGTGAGATAATCCATATTGTCTCAGCTTTTCTGAAGAGTTTGCCTTGTAATAAAAATATACAGGTTAATTTTCTTAGTTCACACAGCACATCATAGGACATCTGTCATATATATTCGTGCAGTAAAGAATGAATGTAGGCCTCTCTTTGCTAGAGTTACTAAGGCTGGTTTCACATAACGATTTTGTGCCTGTCCGTGGGATCCGACTTTGAAGGGGGACCCCACGGACAGGCACGGATCCACACGGATCCCTGCAATCGGATGGCAAATAGCCATCCGATCTGCAGGATCCGTGTGGATCCTGCGGTCCCCTGTCTCTCCCTACTCCTGCCTCCTCCATCTTCTTCCCTCTCCTATGCTACTCTGTCCCCCCGCTATTCTATCCTCCTCTATCCCTATCCTGTCCCCTGTCCTCTTCCCTGTCCTCTCCCTGTGTGTAAAAAAATAAAAAAACCTCCTCCCGGAGGATACATCACCTGTCACCGGCTCCAACGCTGAAGGACTGAAGGACCTGTGATGATGTCAGAGTCACATGACCCGGTCAGCTGACCGGGTCTCTTACATCATCACAGGCTCATCAGTCCTGATCGTGTGCAGCGTTGGAGCCGGTGAGAGGTGATGTATACTCCGGGAGGTTTTTTTATTTTTTTTACACACAGGGAGAGGACAGGGGACAGGATAGGGATAGAGGAGGATAGAGAAGAGGGGGCACAGCAAAGAATAGCGGGGGCACAGCATATAGAATAGGAGAGGGAAGAAGATGGAGGAGGCAGCGGCAGGGAAAGACAGGGGATACGGAGCTGACATCGGATCCGAGGTGAACTCAGATCCGATGTCCATAGGCTCCCATGTTGTGGGCACTAGGATCGGCCTCGGATCAGCAGTGATCCGAGGCTGTCCGATGTGAGTCACGGACACAAAATCGTAGTAGGCTACGATTTTGTGCCCGTGATTACATCGGATGGGATCGAATGGTGCCAAAATCGGATGCCAATAGTGGCACATCCGATCCCATCCGATTCCCATAGGGGAACATGGGGTCCGATTTCGGATCCAATTGTATCCGTTTTGGAACGGATACAATCGGATGACCGAAAATCGTTATGTGAAAGCAGCCTAAGACTTAAAAAGGTTGTCCCTCTTCAGAAATGTTCACTCCTGGCTGCAGTTTATTATAAAAAAAAATGAGCTGTTCTTTAATGCAGCCGATGATGAAGATTGTCTGAGGGTACAAAACCTTTAAAATGTACACACGGTAAACTTAATCTGAATAGGCTGGATGATATATTCCCTGGAATGAAATCTTAAAACACTTTTGTTTACCTTATCTAACACCACATCTTAGTTGGCTTTTCATCAAAGTGTCCCACTCCCGCACCTTTGGTGAAGCCACTTTTCCATTTCAGTGTTAAACACAAAAAGTGTTTTAGACATCAAGTAGATTGGTCTGATATTAGATGTGCCAAAGAGGGTCAAACAGTCAAAGCCCATGCTCAACAGTAATGATATAATTAGTAGTCAAAGGAAGCACCAGATAAGAGGACTTTAGTACTTTTTGTTAAATGTCACATTCAATGCAAGTGTTCTAGGCTTATCATATTATAAATGGTGATGTCCACTTGTTAATATGCTTTTGTAGGTAATGAAAAACAGCTACTGATAAGTGAAACAAATTTTGTAAAATAAAATTGGGGTCAAAAAGGTTGGCTCCATATTAATCACCGGCTGAAACATGGCTAAAGCTCAAAAAAGAAGTAAACCTGATTAAATTTAAAGAAAAAAAATGTAGTTAGCCTATAAATGCTATAAAAGAAAATTTTGCTTCTCTGACTAACAAGCCATAAGAGACTTGCAGGTTTAAAGCTGAAGCAGATGCCTCCTGGGGCCAAGGCTAGG
This sequence comes from Allobates femoralis, assembly GCA_033576535.1. NCBI lineage: Eukaryota > Metazoa > Chordata > Amphibia > Anura > Aromobatidae > Allobates > Allobates femoralis. The sequence goes on along the minus strand of JARQOC010000001.1, from coordinate 475,850,689 downwards.
GTCACCTGAAAAATGCATATTAAAAATGCAGAAAAGTGTCAGAAGCCTACAGCTACTAATCTCTGGAGCACTACAAATAACACCCTACTGCCATGACATATGGCAGACAGTTAGGGAGGGCATTATTAATTGTACATAGGAGACAATATCCCAGGTATGTAGGAATTCAAATGGAAAGCTTTAGAACTTACGGTAATACCTTTGCTCAGGGCCGGCTCAGGATTTTGTGGGTCCCGGGCAAAACAGTCTCAGTGGGTGCCTATAACACATACCACAATTCATGAATATAATATAGAAGCTGCGGGCTGTGTAAATATAATATAGAGACTCTTGGGTGGGCTGTATATATAATATTGAGGCTGTGCAGGGCTGCATATATAATATAGAGGCTGCTGCGCTGTATATAGAATATGGAGACTGCTAGACTGTATATAATATAGAGGCTGCGGGCTGTAAATATTCGGAGGCTGAGCTGGGCTGTATATATTATTTGGGGGCTTTGGCAGCCTAGCAGCAGCCTCCAAATAATATATAGAGCCAAGTACAACCTCCATATTATACATACAACACAGAACAGCCTTCATATTATATATACAGCACACCCTCCAAATAATATACCCAGCACAGCCTCCCTATTACATATATGTCACAGCCTCCAAATAATATATACAGCACAGCCTTTGTATTATTTATACAGCACAGCCTTCAAATAATATATACAGCACAGCCTCTATTTTATATATACATCACAGCCTCCAAATAATATATACAGCACAGCAGCCTCTATATTATATATGCAGCCCTGCACAGCCTCAATATTATATATATAGCCCACCCAGGAGTCTCTATATTATATTTACACAGCCCGCAGTTTCTATATTATATTCATGAATTGTGGTATGTGTTTTAGGCGCCCACTTAAACTGTTTTATATACGTTTTTTTTCTATATTGCCCAGTAGCAGCCCATATAGCCCAGAACAGCCTCCACAGCTTAGCAGCAGCCTCCATATAACACAGCACAGCCTCCATAGCCCGCAGCAGCCTCCATATAGTTCAGTAGCAGCCTTCAAATCCCAGAAGCAGCCTCTATAGCCCAGAACAGCCTCCATAGCCCAGTAGCAGCCTGTATAGCCCAGAAAAGCCTTCATAGCCTAGCAGCAGCAGCCTCTATAGCCCAGAACAGCCTCCGTAGCTCAGCAGCAGCCTCTATAGCCTAGAACAGCCCCCATAGCCCATCAGCAGCCTCCAGATAATATATAATATGGTAGTTCTCTTGCTGCTATATCTGTCCCCTGGCCTCATCTTGGTACATATAATCCCCCATCTTGCTGTACACAGTAAATATAATAATGATCATACTCACCTTCCCTCCACTCCCCGGGGCCATATTCTCCTCAGGTGCTATTCCCTATTGTCTGTGCTTCCTTCTTGCATGGATGCACAAGGGTAATGAGGTCGCAGGGTGATGACTTATCACTCTGCAGCAGTCCTCAAAGGAGGAAGCTCTTCAGCCCTGGGAGCCAGCACAAGGCTAATTTGCATTGCATGCAAATTAGTCATGTGCACTGGCAGCACTGCCGGAGCACTCAGCTGCTGGCTGAGTGTCCCTGATGGGCCCCTCCTTGTCATGGCTGCCTGCCCCTGATGGGCCCCTGACCATCAGGGCTGCCTGTTCCTGATGGCCAGTGGGCCACCCCAGCTGTTCAGGGCCCCGGCACTTGCCCAGGTATGCTGGGTGCTGATGCCAGCCCTGCCTTTGACCCTATGAATACTGCACCTCTATTAATATGTTTTCACTGTAACATCAATGAAAATACATTATTATTTGAGATTGCTCTTTTAGATTAGACTTAGTAAATAAAAATGAAATTCACAAGACGTTCAAAATGTTCTATTTATGGGTGAATGCGGCTAAAATTTCTTACCATCTGCCCAAGTATGGAAATCTTCTGCTCACTCAAATGGAGTGGTAAGTAGCTTGCGTACACAACCATCTGGGGCACCAAGGTTACAGATGTGACTGCAGAGGAACACATAGAGAGAATGTTATTCTGCTTGAAAGCTCAATTGAAACTGTAACAAAATTTGTTATTTTTAGGTATAATCATGGAAAAAGTAACCAAACTAAAGTTCTAAATATGAGAAGTCAAGTGAAGTTTCTCTTTGTAATTAGTGCTACATTTTATGATGCAACTGAGAACCCCTTTTGGTGTCTGGAGAATGATAACTTGCATGACCCCCTGACATAGCAAGCAAGGCCAGTGTAATTTAGGAATGTGTGAAAAAGATAATTGCATTTTTGTAGAAACATTCTCTAAGGAGAACCATGTAAAAATAAAGCCAGTACAAACTTCATGTTAAGCTGTGCTAATAAATAAAATCCCTTAGGTTTTTTCTATATGTTCTATTTTAGCTAAAGGGTTGAGTACAAAAGATATAATTAGGTCAAAGTCATTATAAAATGAGAAAAACAGGCAAGCTCTGAAAGTTATAGGTCTCTTAAGGTCACCGCGCTTAAGGTGTGTAAAATTAGGAAGGAATAGAAGTGAAAAATATTTTCTTGTTCAAAGATAACCCAGATACTATTGGGATCCGATAAGTGGTTCTGCACATGTGCAGTTCATAGAACACGGACCGGAAATCCGGATCTACCGGGATCTGGAGTCTGGATGAATCCATGTCTCATAAACCCATATTCAGATTTTAACCGTGTTGCCCTGAATCCAGGATTTCACAGTTTTGTCATGGAGACCAAAATCGCAACAAGATACAGATTTTGTCTCCATGAAAAATTTGTGAACACCTACATCCACCTGGATCCAAGGCGAACTTTACAAACTGGATGCATCCGAAGGGTCTCCGGCTCCATTGAAAGTCAATGGGGCCCAAAACTGATGCGGGTGCATCCAGTTTAGGTGGGATTAACACGGATGCTGAAAAACGGCAGTGTACACCAGCTTTAGATGAGGTAATAAAAACCTTGTGACAGATTGTCTTTAAGTGTCTTATGTACAGTAGGCCACACCTAAAAAGTCAAATTTGCTTGCTCTAATAAAAATTGTAATTAATTAGCTGTAGACGATGAAAACTGATCATTCGGGAAGTAGGCATTTTGGTCTATTAGACCAATTCATCAAAAAAGCGCATATGATTCATAAATTTGTTACAAAGTCAAAAATAGGCTTTTTTCCTGTCTTGAACTGCTTTTGCAACTTTTGGTGCCAAAAGTCAAAATTGACACCAAAAGTAGTAAATATTTCCCAAACGTCTGGCATCCCTGAAAATACACGAGGATAGGGGACTGGAGTGAAGGTGCAGCAAATTTATTAAAGGGATCCTGTCACCTCCAGAATGCCTCCTAAGCTAGTAAAACATGTCCCTGCAGCATATTATCATTAAACTCACACTCCTTTTGTCTCCTAAAAGCATCCTGTGAAAGTGCATAAAAACATTTTAATACTTACTCATTAGTGATTATAATTAGCAAGGGCTGTATTCTTTAGTCCCTTAGGGCGTGTTGTTTTGCAGGCTCCAGGATCCTCCCTCTCTCTGTCTGTGTGCTCTGCTTGTGCAGGCTTTGCCTCCCCCTCTCTATCACTCACAGAATGCAAATCATCAGTCCTGCCTTCAGCTGCACATCACTGCAGCACACACAGAGAGAGGGTGGATCCTGGAGCTGCAAAACAACATGCCCTGGTGACTAAAGAATATAGCCCCTGCTAATTATAATCACTAATGATTGAGTATTAAAATGTTTTTATGCACTTTCACAGGATGCTTTTAGGAGACAAATGAAGTGTGAGATTAGTGATGGGATGCTGCGGGGACATGTTTTGCTAGCTTAGGTGGCATTTTGGAGGTGACATGATCCCTTTAATGTTTAAAAAAGTCACAATTGATGAATTAGATGGAAAATCTCAAATTATTCATTTATTTACTTTAAAATTGCTAGATTCCGTCCACATAGCAAAAGTAAAAACCACAGGCGCTTAAAGAAAATTGAAAATAAAAATGAATTTGGTTAAAAAATAAAAAAAAGCCTAGAAAACTGGACAAAAAATAAGCAAAGGCAATGAGGAATCAGGGACAAATTGTCTAATTTACTAAACCAAGAGGGTAGTGACAAAGCAAAAAAAATATAGACAGAGAAAAATAAATGCTTTAAACAAACAGATAACGGCAGTACAGATTGAGACAGGAATTATTGTTACTTTCTTTGGTAAGGATTTGAATTTAAAAATATTCTTCAAATACCCTAACAATGAGACTTAAACATGAGTGTTGGCCTCTTGAAAAATAGTCTTGGTGAAATTATAGAAAATGATGAGGGAACTTCTTGATATTGGATGTACGGGAACATCCTATATCAGATCCCTGTGTCGGTCCAAGCACCTGATCCCAGATTATTGTCGGCAGATGATGGTTGTGCTATCCAGACATCAACTACTTACATAATTGTGAAGCCCCATCTGTCATCCACTTCTGGCATCATGTCCCAATGTTATACAACGCGGCTGCTATATTTACACACCCAACTGATGAGTGATGAGTGTGCAAATATGACGCCCACTAGCAGTAATGGCCCCTTGCACACTACTACCAGCAATGTAGCAGTGGCCTGACACAGGGGGTAGAGAGAGGATGAACAGGGGGTAGAGCAAATGAGGGAGGGGAGACGGACGCCACACTTCCAATGAGACTGCATCAGGTACCCATTTAGTCTAATAATATCACAATATAGCTGAGATTTGCCCACTGCTGTCAACTATTTAAATGCCAGTGTCAATCTCTGACAGTAGCTTTTACAGTGCACTGCTTGGGGGGGGGGAGGGCTTTCAAAAAGTAGACTCCAATGCAGCAATTCAGATAAGCTGCAGTGGCAGCTGTCTGTCTGATGAAGACTCCAGTACCTGCCATGTCGGTGCTCTGCTGAAGTTCAGCCAGTGTCTGGGGTTCGTAGATAATCTTTGATGTATTTTTAAATGCTGTAGTTTTGATGTATATACAATAAGCGATTGGTCAATCAGAGAGTCAAGTATCCCAAAGGGACTAAAGATACTCCAAAGTTAAAGAGAAGTCATTGTTTCATAGTTATTAAGCTTGAAAGTAGACTTAAAGCGTAACCGACGTTTACATTTTTATTCAATAAGAATATAGAGCAAGTGATTTTAATAAACTTTCAAATATACTTTACTAGAGAATTCTGGTTGAAAACCATTCATAAACCTTCTACAAGGTGTCCCCACTAGACTGTGTGTGAAGCAGACATATGTTCATTATCAGTCAGCTCCGTCTTCAATGCTTCTCACACTGAATACCGAGCATGTAACCATATAAGATTAAAGAGGCGGGTCATACACAGCATCCACACTGGTGACTGCAGCTCATGAGGTGACAATTAGTCACATGATATGACTAAGGGTGACTAGATCATCTGAAATGCGTCAGGATGTCTGCATGTATACTGCTTCTTTTCAAACCACTCATCCATAAAGGAAAGAAGATTTTAATCATCTCCTCATATGGATGTGCTGACTTTTCCTTCTATGTTTGACTATTAAATTATTACTGCTTACAAATTTCTTCATAATTGTATGAAAACGACACAGCTTAATTAGAGTGCATACAGAGAAGAGCAACCAAGGTAATTAATGGAATTGGTGAACTGTGATATCAAGACAGGTTATCAAACTTGGCGTTTTTCATTTTGGGAAACCGAAGGCTTAGGTGCAATCTAATTACATTGTTCAAATATATGAATGTGAAAGTACAGATATACTTCTGATAATCTTTTTATACCTAGACCTACAATGACAAGGGGGTCATGCTAAAGTAAAGTAGAGGTTTAATCATTACAGATGGTGATTATTTACTGTACAAGAAATCAGACTATGGAACCCTCAATATGGTTGGTTAACTAACAAATTTTAAAAAATAATGGATGTTTTTCTTGAAAAATATAACATTATTGGTGAAGATAAGTGAATTGATTTAGGCCAGGGCCACACTTGCATCTGCAATCCTGCTACTACATCCAGTTTTTTCATTTTGAGATGTTGAAAAACGCCCCCATAGACTCCAATGCAAAAAATGCATTGCAAAAGTGCGCAAAAGTGCAATACGTTTACTGCATTTCATTTTTTAGAAATCAGTTTTTAAAAGGGTCTGAAGCGTTTTTTAGGGTTTTGTAAAAAACGCATGCGGTTTTTTTAACATGGGGTCTATGGGAAACGCATGTGTTAATGCATGCTACATATAGGTACCATGCATTAACACATGCGGTAAAAATGGCTAAAAAATGACAACTTAAAAAACTGGATGCAGTAACGCATCCAGTAGACGGATGCAGACACCTAAGTGTGGCCCTAGCCTTAGATGAATTTTGTCGTAGCATTGCCAGGTCGGTAGTATGTGGAAGATGAAATAGAGCGCTGTGAACCTACTTCTACTTGCTGGACATTCTGCACCTCTTCTGATTAGTTTATCCAACTTAATGTCATGCTTGCATCACTCTGGGCTTACAAATCACAAGTGGTGCTGTAGATTCTGGCAGGTAAGAGGTGGCTTGCAGGGCACCTTTCTGGTAACTACAATGTACTGATGTAGCTGCTGGACCAGTGTCTTATGAAGCAATTTGACCTTCTTTAATTACAGTTTATGAGTAGAGATGAGCAAACCTGCACATGTTCAGGTTTGGAGGATCCAGATGGACTTTAAAAAAAAGTCCAGTTTTGGTACCAGACTTGACCTGAACTTGAGCCCAAACACCATATAAGTCTAAGGAGACCCGAACTTTAGCACTATAAAATGGTGGTAGTAAAGGGGGCTGCAAAAGGAAGCAAAATGGAGATTAATAGCAGTTACATTATACTTACCAGTCTCCAAGCTGCAGTCACACTACTTCTGGGTCTGCTTATTAAGCCTTATGAATATTCCTCTGCTTTCCATGCCCACCCTCTGTGGCAGCATCTGTTATTGGTCACAGTCAGACTGCGCCCCAACGCTCTGTGTCGGCATCTGTGTTCAATGTGTATGGCAATCAGGCTGCTGTCATATTAGCGTAAAAGTAAATAATAAAAAAAAATGGCGTAGGATCTCCTGTGTATGGATAAACAGTGGCAATAAAGCACACAGCTGCGAGCTGTAGCTCCCAGCTGTGTGTTATCTTAGCTGGTATCAAAATATGGGGGACCCCAAGCAGGGTTTTTTAAATTATTTAAATAAACAAAAACCGCTGCTGATATTCTTGCCCTAGGGAGGCCCATGGTGATTACTAAGAATAACAGCCTGCAGCCACCACAGGAATGGTGCATCCATTACATGCACCTTTCCTGGCACTTTACCAGCTCTTTCCAATTGCTCTGGTGTGGTGGCAATCAGGGTAATATAAAGGGTTAATGACAGCTGTGAATTGACAGCACTGGATTTGTGATGTACAGGTCTCTATGACCCCCACATTACTAATTCTGTATGCAGTTAAAAAACACAGACATGAGGAAAAATCCTTTATTTGAAATATAAAACATAGACACCTTATTTTACCCATTTATTAACTCCAAACATACCCTTGCAGCTCTGAAGGTAATCCCCAAGGAGGCCCCTCGAAGCTCCTCACGTTTGAAACATTCAGTGATTGTGCTGAGCGGTGACATTAAAGTGATTGCTCTCTGCGAGCTTCAGCACACACTGATGGCATTGAAAGAAAGCGGTGATGTCAGTGAGTTCATCTGAGGTTACATCTGGGGTGTCACAGAGGCTGGGCGGGGGAAGCAGAGAAATATTCATAAGGCTTAATGAGCGGATCTAGAAGTAATATGACCACAGTGCAGATACTGGTAAGCATAATGTAACTGCTTTTAATCCCCAGTTTGCAGCACCCTAGCCCTTTATCTTGGCGATCAAGCCCAAACAATAACACAAACTTCTCAGGAAAGTCTGTGTCCATGCATGGTGTTTGGTACGGGCCTGAACTTTAGAGCTTCACTTATCACTAGTTATAAGTACTAGATTCTTTGATAGACATCTTGATCCAGAGAACTAGTTAATTGGCCTATATGTGGTCAGGAAGGAAATTTTTACCTCTTGTGGGGCAATTAGCTCTGCTTCTGAGCCCACTCTGAACACACTGACAAGCTTCATGACAGATGAATCAGCATCAGTAATTTATACTGGAAAACATTCCAATGAAACAAGTTCATAATCACCAGATTTCAGAAATGCTTTATTCCAGTTGTAACTACCAAGGATGGCACAACACGTTTTTTCGGTTTAGGGGGCAATTACTTACAGGTTTAATAAAAATTTTGAATTAATCTTTTTCTTCAGTAAATGGGATGATCATCTAAAACTGTATTATATATTTTCTCATGTTATATTTATTTTATCCTTAAAATAAACTGGATGATCTGAAACATTAAAAAGTGACAAATTAGAAAAAAGTGCTAAACCATTACAGGTCTTTGCTTCCTTTCTGCAATAATCAATGCCAGACAACCAGCATTTTGTTGGAATAATGAATAGAGATGGGTGAACCCGCGGATGTTCAAGTTCGGCGGATCCGACAGATTGTTATTTTTAAAGTCTGGGTTTGGAACTGGACTTGTCTTGATCTTGAGCCCAAAACTTGAACTTGGACTTTAAAGTTATAAAATAGTAGCTGGTGAGGGCTGTGAGGGAATGCAAAACAGTAAGTAAATAGCAAGGACCACGTGCTTGTATTTCCTGGCCACTCATTAAACTTCCTGATTATTCACTGCACTCTGCCTCCAACAGCCAATCACAGTCGCCAATTCTCTGTGACAGCATCTGTGATTGATTGTTGCACCCCCACCCATTGTGCAGGCGTCTGTGATTGGTTGTCATTGGCAACAAACCTGGCATCTTAAGGGTGTAAAAATAAATAAAATAATTTGAAAAAAATTACATAGGCCTTCACCATATTTTTAAATCTCAGCAGAGACAAAGCGACATCTACGAGCAACCATCCCCAGCTGCCTGGCTTTACCTTGGCTGGCAATCAAAAATACATGGAAGCCCTTTTTTTTTTTAATGATTTAAATAATAAATTAAAGAAATAATGTGTTGGCTTTGCCCTATTATTGATTGCTAGCCAAGGTAAAAAAAAGGCAGCTGGGGACTGGTAATTTCACTTTTGGCTCCATTTTTTGAGAATCGTAATGTTTATTATTTGGGTTGGATCTGTTGCTAAATGATGGCTTATGTGTTTACTGATACCATTTTGGGGCAGATAAAATGTTATTGTCTCTTGTTGCATATTATTGCAATGTTTCAGGGACCAAAAAAACATAATTCTGGTGTTTTTATTTTTTTCTTATTACACCATTTACCGATCAGCTTAGTTTATTTTGTATATTTATTAGAATCTAGGCAATACAAAGTATGTATATTTTTTATTTTTTTAATTATTTTATTTTTAATAGAGCATACGTGGGGTGGATGATTGGACTTTTTTGGACCCGGGAAAATTTATTAAGTTTATTTTAATATTTTTGGTATGTCACCAGAGATGGCTATGGAGGTTCTGTTCTGGTAAGTACCCTTTGTTGGAACCTGTGTTATGCTGCTGTAGGGTCCTTTGGTTTCCAATCACAGCCAATTGGTCAGCTAATCACAGCTTATGCTAGCGAAAGCTCCCCCACCCTCTAAGTCACGTGGCGGTGACGAACACCTGACCATGACATAAGCGGAACTGGAACCCGGCAGAATCACTGCTTGCCACGGTGATTGCAGACCGCTACCGCATACGGGAACCACACTCAGATGCACCAGACCCATGGGAAAACAGCAAAGACTGTGAGTTAAACCACTAAGAGTGGTATAATAGCGGACAATCTATACTACATAATGAGATAAGGCACCTAACATATCCGCACATCTTTTTGACTACATGAGGCTATAGATACCAAACTGACACCTATATAAGTATAATTCAGGGATAAAGAAAGCAAAAGTGGAGCTATCACAGTAGCACTACTTTTTTTTTTACCCAAGATCCTGGTTTTAAATACATAGCAAGCAGTGGCAAGCATAGTTCACACTGTAATGGTCCAGACATACATTGAAACATAAAAAAGGGGATATAAGTACTGCACCCTATACAAATATAAGGAGAAATCAAACCAAATAACTAGTGACAAAATATTTTTGGTGCAATGTACCTAAGAACTAAAGATACACCTGGATGGAGACCCGAAAAATCATCAGCAGCCAGACGTAAAACATAGATTAGACAAAGTAATTAACTCAAACAATACAACAGTATATACAATAAAAAGTGTCATTTGTTTTTCAGAGTATATCTAGCACATAACCGTCTGTCATAAGTGGAGAAAAAAGTATAAAACAACTGTGGACACCTCTACATACATAATTGGTTACGGTGAGAAACCCTCCCCTTTGATGTGACAACCCATAACAACAATTGATAAAAATTCACTCACTATATTTATTTGATCTCCAGAGAATATGGACACCAGTGACCCATAAAAAATAAAGAGGTTAACACCCTGCAAACTACAATCCCAGGTAAGAACCATATATATTCACTCAGATTCAATACACCAATGGTGTCTAGAGAAAGTAAAAAAGCACTTAAAAGGCCCCCTCTGTTTTTCATTCCAGCATAAAGAAAATAAGACATAAAATCTGCCAGAAATTACATTGAAAATAGAGCACCAACAAGAGGCCAAATAGAGACCTGGGCTTCCGCAAAGAAACCCTGTACCCCCATTTATTAGCCTTTAGTGACTTTATAAGTCTATTAACCCATAGACCTTTTTACTCTAATCTTATTTCCCCCTAGGAAACATATGCTGTTTTTTTATAAATAATTTTAATAAATTTGTCTTATTGAAACTCACTGAGTTGCATTGTAGTACATCACTATAGCTCTCCCACAAATATAAGTACCGTATATACTCGTGTATAAGCCGACCCGTGTATAAGCCGACCCCCCTACTTTTGCCCCCAAAAGCTGGGAAAACCTATTGACTCGTGTATAAGCCGAGGGTGGGCCCCAGCACAGGTATACAGCCCCCAGCAGTGTGGTATACAGCAGCCTCCCCAGTGGTATATACAGGCCCCAGCAGTGTTACTGCAGCCTCCCCAGTGGTATATACAGCAGCAGCCCCAGTGGTATATACAGTAGCAGCCCCAGTGGTATATACAGCAGCAGCCCCAGTGGTGTATACAGCAGCAGCCCCAGTGGAGTATACAGCAGCAGCCCCAGTGGTATACAGGCCCCCCCCGATCGGTATACAGGGCCCCCCCTTGCTGCCGCAAACCTGTAAAGTATTAGATCATTATACTTATCCCTGTCGCCGCCGCCGCCACTCTGCACCGCGCTCCTCCGGGTCTTCATGCAGCTTCCTCCTCCGGTGGGCGCAGGCAATGACGTCATTGTCTGTGCGCCGGAGGAGGAAGCCGGAAGAAGCATGAAGACCGGCAGGAGCGCGGTGGCGGCGACAGGGATAAGTATAATGATCTATTACTTTACAGGTTTGCGGCAGCAAGGGGGGGCCCTGTATACCCATGGGGGGCGCCTGTATACCGATGGGGGGGGCGGGAGGCCTTATGACTCGCGTATAAGCCGAGGGGGGGACTTTTCAGCCCAATTTTTGGGCTGAAAGACTCGGCTTATACGCGAGTATATACGGTAAGTGATAACAAATAGCAGACTGAGCAGTGCTCAATAGGTGGTAATAAGCGCTGGGGCCTATAATAACATTATCAGTTATTTTAATATTTCTCTACTTTTAATGTGAGGAAGGGAGTGATTTAAAATTTATTTTTTATATTTGTTAAAAAAAATGATGTTCACTTTCTTTTTTAGGCTCTTTAGGTGGCTTTTTTTACTCACTTGACTATACTATTGTGGCGACCCTGCGTCCAGGAGGCCACAAAAGGGAACTGCAGCCAGGCAGGTAGGACAATTGTTGCACAACAACACCCTCACAGCCCATACAACCCACGTACAGTAGGTGGCAGCATCCAGCCCTGAGATTGGAGACTCTAGGCAAGCGAGGGGTGGTGAATTTAGAGGAGTGGGTTGGGCACACACGTAGTCAGGTGACTTGACAGTAGAAATAGTGAAGGGGGAGGAGGAAAGAGTCAGTAGGCCCAGGGTGCCGACCAGAAAAGACCAAAAGTAGCAAAGACAGAGACCAGCAACAGGCTGAGGAACATGGCACAGGCCAAGAGACAGCAGCGGGCCGAGCTAAGCTGAGCAGGAGAAGGAACCACATGTCCTGGCAAAGTGGGGTGTAAGGAGCGCAGAATCTGTACCGAGCCAGTGTGAGCCGGAGGAGAGAGAAAGCCTATCCGGAGCCAGTACCCCCAGGAGTGTGGAAGGAAGAGAGGGACGGTGATACCCGGGCCCTAGACTTACAGGGAAGCGACCGACTGCAGGCGGAGTAGACCTCCTATGGTACTGAAAGACGCAGAGAGAAAGAGCCTGGTAGAGCCTCACACTTGAGGACTGCTAGAGGCTGGGCTGAGTAGAGTGTCGGCTCTAGAGGGGACTGTAGTTTTACCCGGATCCTCAGACAACACGACGGGGGACCACAGCTACATGTTAGGGTCCCTATCCCAAAGGACAGGCAGCTCAGTGACGAACAGGAGGACCCACAGGGGCCCGAATCACCACCATACTGTCCGGCGTCACACAGACCAAGTGAACCCAGAGAACGTAAACAGCCCGGAAAGGACACAGAGACAGTGTGAGGGGTCACAGAGAGAGAGACCTGGCAGCAGAGATTAAGGGAACCCCGGAGGGGAGAGTGAGCCCGTGTACTTGAACCGAGACTTGTAAGAACTGTAACTAAACTGTGAGCTGTATTGAAGAGTTTTGAGAGTAAACACGGAGACCCTGAACTTGCCTCCCTTGTCTGCTTCTATCTACTTGAGTACTATTCCCTCCATACAGGATTACAGCAAATCCCCACCTGCAGAGCCACAGCCTGTCAGCTCCAGCGCAGAGGAAGGATTCCTACAGCGTCGGCATAGTAAGTGAGCTGCATTCAGCACAAAGCCTACACACCGCACCATAGACTTTAACCCTTACTGCCCCGAGGAACACAGTTCTACCACTGGAACTATCCCATCTACGCTGCCATTCCATCATCCCCGGAGGTTCTGCAGCGGTGGCGGCCCCATCACTGGCCACATATAGTGGGTGGCGTCACGACTGACAATCCCCTGGAAATATTCCCCTATTCTATTGTCGAGCCAGGGACACGTTCCGGACCAGGACCACCCGTGACTTCCCCAGTAGCAGACCCGGTCCGGTACCGAGTACCCCCGTCCCAGTGGGCCCGACAATCTGGCGTCACGAACAGGATCTACCCGGTCTAAAAATATTGGACCCCGTGCGCCTAAAACAACGTGTTCTGGACTTTCTCGCCAAAATCTGATCTTAATGGCGGCCAGGGGAGGCTAACGCCATGTGCAGAGGAGGCGTTCCCAAAACTCCCATCGTGGGCCGACCCGGTCCAAGGCACGAAGAAGAGGACCCACCCTGGCTCCCCTTAACTCCGGGAGAGCCAGCCGTCACTCTGAAAGAAGAGCCTCCGCCCCTAGACACTCCTACCAATGAGAAGCGGGCGGGAGAAGAAACGGAAATCGTCATCAGGAGGGGGCGGAACGAGCAACTGGAAGAGAAGCAGTCGCCATTGCAGTATACGCGGACGGAAGCGGAGGACGCCAAGAAGAGCGCTGCACCCGGAAGACCACAAGTGATCCCTGAGGGCCCACGGAGTGACCCGGTGGAGGAACCCGGCCAGGGAAAGAATTTGTGTGACCAGAGCGAGATGGCAGAAGGCGGCAGAGAACGTCCCCACGTCCAAGACACCCGGCGGGGTGTGCTACGACTGCTACCCCAGCAGATGACACGGGCCCAGGAGGAGCATCGGACCCGGATTTGAATTGATATTGAACACCGCCAAGCCTATGAGACTTTGTCTATACAACCCAGCTGGGTTGGAGTGCCACGTCATCGGGCAGAGAGCGAGAAGGAATGCCGTACTGCGACTTTGGTGGATCTATCTGTACCGCGAGCTGCACAGCGCACGGCAAGGAAAGAAGCCGACCCACTAGGAGCTCTACTGGAGGGATATCTACCGTTACCGCAGCCCCTGATACCACCACCGACTGCTACCGAGGTGAGAGGGGAGCAGCTCCGCTGCTGGTGGTAGCAAGATAAGGATTGTGATGATTTGATGGGTTTCCTGGGAGATCCCGCTGGCGAAGTGGGCCCTGCAGAATTGATTACCCGTGAGGAGTACATCCGTAGATGTGTAAGAAAGCGTGAAAAGGAAGAGATAGAAAGGCAGGTGCAAAAACAGATTATGATCGCCCATAGTAAAGAGGCCAAGAATATAGCCAGAATGGTTAGAGAAATACAAAGATCCCCACGGCATGAAGGGAAGATTGTACAAGTGATAGAAGAAAGAGGTTTCGCCTTTGCATGTGAACCTGGTACCAGAAGTGACATCTTTATTAATAAAAGAGAGGTGGAAGAGCAGTTGCCATCAGACCACCCAGACAGACAAGTTGAGATCGGAGAATGGGTGTCTTACCACATTGTCGAAGGTGAGCGTGGCCCATACGGCATAAAAGTTAAAAGACTGTGTTTAGATACTGCAGAAGTAGATGATATGCCAGCGTTGGAGTATTCAGAGTCCATTGATGATCCAGACATGCCGAGATACACGGATGCGGCAGTGAATACGGATCCTGTTACTATACTTGAGACTGTTACATCCAAGTCTATGAAGGATGCTATTACTCAGACCCCGGAAAGCTACTTGCTGATAGCTGCATGACAAAACCTGGAGGTTTACCCAAGAAGGAAGACATTGCAGATGTTACCGTGGAAGCAGCAGATGAAAGAATAGAAACACGGGTTCTGCATCCAGAAAGAAGAGGAAACTGTAAGTGTGAATGAGGTGTATTCCTTATTGTTCCCATCCCATACCTGAATGAATGTTAGCCTTTCCCTGTTTGTCTTTTATATGTTTATTGAACAATCGATACCACGGACGATGAGGTGATATGAACTCTCCCTTGTATATAGTTGAGCACCTTTGTGTGCTCCCCTTTGGTTTTAAGGCCAGTTTGCACATGAGAGATGGTGCATGTGACTTGAATTTTGAATCGTGAACTTTGAACTGCTTTTTGAGAATTTTTGCACTTTTGAAGCCTTTTTGAGAAAAGAAGAATGTTTTTATACTTTTGATATAAAGTAGTGTTTATAATGTGTTTTATAGCAAAAGAAAGTGAATGCGTTGTAGCATTAGACCCAGCAGAGGTCCAGAAGGGTAGAGATGTAAATGTACCCATGCACTTGTATATAATTAACTTATGTAACGTTTGAAGAATCGTGCCTTCCGGATGGGAAGAAACCAAGAATGCTTAATGTTTAATGTTGTTATAAAATAAAATGTTTTCAGGGGGATCCAAGAGGGGCAGCGCGGGGACGCGCTGGTTTAACTCTGGGAGAGTGTGGCGCCCCTGCATCCAGGAGGCCACAAAAGGGAACTGCAGCCAGGCAGGTAGGACAATTGTTGCACAACAACACCCTCACAGCCCATACAACCCACATACAGTAGGTGGCAGCATCCAGCCCTGAGATTGGAGACTCTAGGCAAGCGAGGGGTGGTGGATTTAGAGGAGTGGGTTGGGCACACAGGCACACACTTAGGTGACTTGACAGTAGAAATAGTGAAGGGGGAGGAGGAAAGAGTCAGTAGGCCCAGGGTGCCGACCAGAAAAGACCAAAAGTAGCAAAGACAGAGACCAGCAACAGGCTGAGGAACACGGCACAGGCCAAGAGACAGCAGCGGGCCGAGCTAAGCTGAGCAGGAGAAGGAACCACACGTCCTGGCAAAGTGGAGTGTAAGGAGCGCAGAATCTGTACCGAGCCAGTGTGAGCCAGAGGAGAGAGAAAGCCTATCCGGAGCCAGTACCCCCAGGAGTGTGGAAGGAAGAGAGGGACGATGATAACCGGGCCCTAGACTTACAGTGAAGCGACCGACTGCAGGCGGAGTAGCCCTCCTATGGTACTGAAAGACGCAGAGAGAAAGAGCCTGGTAGAGCTCCACACTTGAGGACTGCTGGAGGCTGGGCTGAGTAGAGTGTCGGCTCTAGAGGGGACCGTAGTTTTACCCGGATCCTCAGACAACACGACGGGGGACCACAGCTACATGTTAGGGTCCCTACCCCAAAGGACAGGCAGCTCAGTGACGAACAGGAGGACCCACAGAGGCCCGAGTCACCACCATACTGTCCGGCGTCACACACACCAAGTGAACCCAGAGAACGTAAACAACCCGGAAAGAACACAGAGACAGTGTGAGGGGTCACAGAGAGAGAGACCTGGCTGCAGAGATTAAGGGAACCCCGGAGGGGAGAGTGAGCCCGTGTACTTGAACTGAGACTTGTAAGAACTGTAACTAAACTGTGAGCTGTATTGAAGAGTTTTGAGAGTAAACACGGAGACCCTGAACTTGCCTCCCTTGTCTGCTTCTATCTACTTGAGTACTATTCCCTCCATACAGGATTACAGCAAATCCCCACCTGCAGAGCCACAGCCTGTCAGCTCCAGCGCAGAGGAAGGATTCCTACAGCGTCGGCATAGTAAGTGAGCTGCATTCAGCACAAAGCCTACACACCGCACCATAGACTTTAACCCTTACTGCCCCGGGGAACACAGTACTACCCACTTGAACTATCCCATCTGCGCTGCCATTCCATCATCCCCGGAGGTTCTGCAGCAGCGGCAGCCCCATCACTGGCCGCATATAGTGGATGGCGTCATGATTGACAATCCCCTGTAAGTATTCCCCTATTCTATTGTCGAGCCAGGGACACGGTCCGGACCAGGACCACCCGTGACTTTCCCAGTAGCAGACCCGGTCCGGTACCGAGTACCCCCGTCCCAGTGGGCCCGACACTATACTATAAAGAGAAATATGGTTTCCTGTGGTTGAGATTCAGGCTAGGGTCACACAGCGTTTCACAGCAGGACCTGCTGCTTCCTCAGGGCAAAAAGGTCCTGCTGTGAAACGCGTTGGCTCAATAAACGGACATCAAACATACCCTTCCTGCTTGGTGGTCTGCGCGGAATCTAAACATGGGCTTTTTTCTACATAAACAGATTTCTCCCTCACCAGGTGTCTGCAGTGACCAGGATAACAAGGCTCTTGCAGTTTGTTGTGACTCACACAACCCAAAAAGGTGAGTCACACTAATCGGGGGGCATTGAATTATCATCATAGATAAGACCCTATGTGCGCTCCCTTCTCTCTTTGTTTTAGTCTCTGACAATGGCATTTAAAGTGTGATGCTGGTGGGAGGGCCACACTGTTCTAGCAGCCCATCAGCTCTTCTATGACGCGAATTGCGAGACGCTGACGAGTTGTCATGATGGCTGGCGGTCTGCTATGGTTGCCATGACGGTTCTACTATGAATGCTAGCTGCTGGCTGGTGTCTATAGGAGAGTGTAATTTGTGTTACACACAGCAGAACTGTGGTAAAATCATAGGTTTAAATCCCTTCAGAGAACTAACAAATAAAATGAAAATAGAAAAAGTATTAAGAAATTTGTAAAAATATAAATATCAAATGACTCAATTTTTCTCCCATTAAAAGTGCTGTAGAATTCTGATCTATCAAAATATTAAACCCAATCCATAAATTCTGTAAGGAGAAAAAAAAGATATCAAAATGCCAGAATTGCGTTTTCTTGGCTGTCCCAAGTATATGGTGAATGAAGCAAATTTTGGTATCACTGTCATTGCAGTGATCTGGGGAATCATATTGTCAAATACTTTTACCATATAATGAACACTGTAAAAAAAAAACTGCGGAATTGCACATTGTTTTCTAACTTACAACACTTAGGATTTTTTGTCCCCACTTTTCAATACATCACATCATAATATGGATAGTGTCCTATAAAAGTACAACTCCTCCTGCAAAAAACAAGACATCATATGGCAATGTTGACTGGAAAATAAAAAATGTAAGGGTTTTGAAGGAAAGGAAAAAATTTAAATACAAAAAAGGAAAATAGCAATGACACAAAGGAGTTAATGGATAAAGAGAGTCTAGACCAGTGTTTCCCAAACTCCAATCCTCATGGCCCCAAACAGGACACGTTTTCATGATTTCCTTAGGATTGGACAGGTAATGAAATCATTATCAAGGCATCACCTTTGCAATACTAAGGAAATCCTGAAAAAATGACCTGTTGGGGACCGCGAGGTCTGGAGTTTGGGAATCACTGGTCTAGACTAAGGTTGACGAATACAGTTGTGGCCAAAAGTATTGACACCCCTGCAATTCTGTCAGATAATACTCAGTTTCTTCCTGAAAATGATTGCAATCACAAATTCTTTGGTGTTATTATCTTCATTTAATTTGTCTTCAATGAAAAAACACAAAAAGAATTGTCCTAAAGCCAAATTGGATCTAATTCCACACCAAACATAAAATAGGGGGTAGACAAAAGTATTGGCACTGTTAGAAAAATCATGTGATGCTTCTCTAATTTGTGTAATTAACAGCACCTGTAACTTACCTGTGGCACCTAACAGGTGTTGGCAATAACTAAATCACACTT
The DNA here is from genome assembly GCA_033576535.1 of Allobates femoralis. Lineage (NCBI taxonomy): Eukaryota > Metazoa > Chordata > Amphibia > Anura > Aromobatidae > Allobates > Allobates femoralis. The sequence continues at coordinate 475,832,046 of JARQOC010000001.1, read as the reverse complement.
GCAGCCAGTTGACATGGATTAAAGTTGACTCAACCTCTGTCCTATGTCCTTGTGTGTACCACATTGAGCATGGAGAAAAGAAAGAAGACCAAAGAACTGTCTGAGGACTTGAAAAACCAAATTGTGAGGAAGCATGAGCAATCTCAAGGCTACAAGTCCATCTCCAAAGACCTGAATGTTCCTGTGTCTACCGTGCGCAATGTCATCAAGAAGTTTAAAGCCCATGGCACTGTGGCTAACCTCCCTAGATGTGGACGGAAAAGAAAAATTGACAAGAGATTTCAACGCAAGATTGTGTAGATGGTGAATAAAGAACCTGGTCTCCGGTGTATAAGAAAGACATAGCTGAACTAGAGCAGGTGCAGAGAAGAGCGACCAAGGTTATTAGAGGACTGAGGGGTCTGCAATACCAAGACAGCTTATTAAACTTGGGGTTATTTAGCTTGGAAAAGCGAAAGTTTAGGGGTGATCTTATAATAATGTATAAATATATGAGGGGACAGTACAGAGACCTTTCTAATGATCTCTTTACTCTTAGGCCTGAGACGGGGACAAGGGGGCATCTTCTACGTCTGGAGGAAAGAAGGTTTAATCATAATCACAGACATGTATTCTTTACTGTAAGAGCAGTGAGACTATGGAACTCTCTGCCACATGATGTTGTAATGAGGGAGTCACTACTAACATTTAAGAAGGGCCTGGATGCCTTTCTTGAAAACTATAAAACTACCAGTTATATATACTAGATTATTTGATAGGGCGTTGATCCAGGAAACTAGTCTGATTGCCATATCTGGAGTCAGGAAGGAATTTTTTCCCCCAATGTGGAGCTAGTGTTGCCACATGGTTTTTTTTGCCTTCCTCTGGATCAACATGTTAGGCTATTATTTGAACTAGATGGAGTTAAAGTATTCCTTCAACCTTAAAAACTATGTTACTATGTTACTATGTTGCTATGACTAACATCCAAACAAGTTCAAGCTGCCCTGCAGTCCGAGGGTACAGCAGTGTCAACCCGTACTATCCGCCGGCGTCTGAATAAAAAGGGACTGTATGGTAGGATACCCAGGAAGACCCCACTTCTTACCCCGAGACATGAAAAAGCCAGGCTGGAGTTTGCCAAAACTTACCTGAGAAAGCCTAAAACGTTTTGGAAGAATGTTCTCTGGACAGATGAGACAAAAGTAGAGCTTTTTGGGCAAAGGCATCAACATAGAGTTTACAGGAGAAAAAAAGAGGCATTCAAAGAAAAGAACACGGTCCCTACAGTCAAACATGGCGGAGGTTCCCTGATGTTTTGGGGTTGCTTTGCTGCTTCTGGCACTGGACTGCTTGACCTTGTGCATGGCATTATGAAGTCTGAAGACTACCAAGAAATTTTGCAGCATAATGTAGGGCCCAGTTTGAGAAAGGTGGGTCTCCCTCAGAAGTCATGGGTCTTCCAGCAGGACAATGACCCAAAACACACTTCAAAAAGCACTAGAAAATGGTTTGAGAGAAAGCACTGGAGACGTCTAAGGTGGCCAGCAACCTGAATCCCATAGAACACCTGTGGAAAGATCTAAAAATGGCAGTTTGAAGAAGGCACCCTTCAAATATCAGGGACCTGGAGCAGTATGCCAAAGAAGAATGGTCTAAAATTCCAGCAGAGCATTGTAAGAAACTGATTGATGGTTACCGGAAGCGGTTGATCGCAGTTATTTTGGCTAAAGGTTGTACAACCAAGTATTAGGCTGAGGGTTCCAATACTTTTGTCTGGCCCATTTTTGGAGTTTTGTGTGAAGTGATCAATGTTTTGCTTTTTGCTTCATTTTCTTTTGTGTTTTTTTAAATGAAGATAATAATACCAAATAATTTGTGATTGCAATCATTTTCAGGAAGAAACTGAGTATTATCTGACAGAATTGCAGGGGTGTCAGTACTTTTGGCCACAACTGTATGTCCCAGAATATCAAGTATATTTTACATCAAAATAGATGTCAAGTTAACATACGACCTCCCAAAAAAAGAACACAACACTTTAAAAATGGCATTAAAGAGCTTGTGTAAATTCAGCCGAAAATGTATTTGTGAAGCTTCAAAGTATTATATAATTGTATCTCACATAAAATTAAATGATACAAATATTCAGTGAAAGTGCTGCTTCAAGATGTCCACCCCTCTTTTGCCACGAGCAAAAAATCTGTTATTTTATAAAGACTTTGAGCTTTTTTATTTTGCCATAAAAATATTAAAATTATACATTTTAATGCCCACTTTAGTACTACTCCCCATTGTTTTCTACACCCCCGCACCCTCAAAAATAAAAACAGCAAAAAACAAATAAGACCTGTAATAAACACTTGAATCACAATGTAAAATATGTACGGTAAGTAATGTAGGTAATGAACATCTCTGGCATAGAGATGTAAGAGCATAACTAATCTATATTTATTACTGCCTGCACCGCTGTGTTAGCACAAGATGCATTGCCCGGTTAACATGTACCTATCATGTTGTGTATGCCATCTGTCTTCTTCCAGATATACCAAGTGTACTGCCACTGGCATTGTGTCAATCTGTGTTTGGCCAATTTCTTAAGAAGCATCTGACAACACTATTAGTGTATTTTTGAAAAGCTGGTTGTGTTACAGATGGTGACATTTGCATAATGCTACTTAGTAAAATATAAGCCATGACTGTACGTAAAAGACAACCAGCCATAATATTCTGTAAACACAGTCCTTCAATTGGAAATAGATTTAAATAGTCTGACCTCCAAATAACCAAATGTTAGAGCAGGAAATGCCTACAGGTACCTTTACACGCCGCTACAGACGGTTAGAAACAACCGGGTGTCTCACGTGCACGTGCACGTTTCAACGGTTCCTAACGGTACCTGATACCGCATTTACACGCCGCTACAAGGTGCTCTACAGAAGGTTTTTTCTATCCCTGGAGGCACCGACGGGTGCCGCAGGTTACCTTCTGTAGAGCACCTTCCCTCATTTACCCGCCACTACCACAAGGCAATATGGGAGGACCTGGGGCAGCAGGGACAACACATAGGCATGCCAGAGTTGTGGATTACACTCGTACGGTGATTGGACAAAGCAATAACATCATGATTGGCCAGCCAGCGCAGGAAGGCTGGGTAATACATGATGCTATTGCAATTGTGTAGTGTGACTGGTCAGCTCCTTAAATATGCTGCCCTATGCAGGGACAACCAATCGTAATGCAGGAGCTTCCACCAATGATCGCTGATGGGGCGCGGTATCCCGGAGGCTGTGTCACGCCCCAGGGAGTTCACTAGGTGTCGAAAATACCTTCCTGTTCCTTGATTACACGCTGCTACCATAGGGTTTAAACCGACCTGTTTTTGAGCACGGCTGAAAGACAGGTGTCGACAGAGACCGGTGGCAACAACCTGAATTACACGCCGCTACCTCGCGGTGTTTTGACGGTACAAGTTACAATTGTCTCCGACACCTGGTGGTTTCTAACCTTCTGTAGCGGCGTGTAAAGGTACCTTTAGGGTGCATACTCACGATCAGGAAATGCAGCATTTTGGACACAGCGTATTGCTGCTGTGTCCAAAACACTGTGTTGTACAGTAGCAGCATAGTGGATGGGATTTCAAGAAATCCCATCCTCACTATGCTTCTCCCCACTACAGTGTGTTTTCACCTGCAAGGTGGGTGCCATGCTTCCGCATCTCTACAGCATGTTAATTTAATGCTGCAGAATCGGAAGAGATCACCAGTGGCGTGTTGGACAAAAAAGGAGCAAAATAACTGCCCATGAATTGAGGACAATCAAGTGTGAAGCTGCCAAGATGTCACCAGTTTTTTTAATATTTCAGAGCTGCAACGTTACTGGAGTATCAAAAAGCACAAGGTGTGCTATACTCAGGGACATGGCCAAGGTAAGGAAGGCTGAAAACGACCACCTTTAAACAAGAAACATAAGATAAAGAGTCATGACTGGGCCAAGCAATATCGACTGATTTTTCAAAGGTTTTATGGACTGATGAAATGAGAGTGACTCTTGATGGGCCACATAGGTGGGCCAGAGGCTGGATCAGTAAAGGGCAGAGAGCTCCACTCCGACTCAGACGCCAGCAAGGTGGAGGTGGGGTACTGGTATGGGCTGGTATCATCAAAGATGAACTTGTGGGACCTTTTCGGGTTGAGGATGGAGTGAAGCTCAACTCCCGGACCTACTGCCAGTTTCTGAAAGACAACTTCTTCAAGCTGTGGTACAGGAAGAAGTCGGTATCGTTCAAGAAAAACATCATTTTCATGCAGGACAATGCTCCATCACATGCATCCAACTACTGCACAGCGTGGCTGGCCAGTAAAGGTCTAAAAGAAGGAAAAAAATGACATGGCCCCCTTGTTCACCTGATCTGAACCCCATAGAGAACCTGTGGTCCCTCCTAAAATGTAAGATCTACAGGGAGGGAAAACAGTACACCTCTCAGAACAGTGTCTAGGAGGCTGTGGGTGGCTGCTGCTGCACACAATGTTGATCGTAAACACATCAAGCAACTGAAAGATTCTATGGATGGAAGGCTGTTGAGTGTCATCATAAAGAAAGGTGGCTATATTGGTCACTAATTATTTTGGGTTTTGGTTTTGCATGTCAGAAATGTTTTTTTCTAAATTTTGAGCAGTTATATTAGTTTACCTGGTGAAAATAAACAAGTGAAATGGGAATATATTTGGTTTTTATTAAGTTGCCTAATAATTCTGCACAGTAATAGTTATCTGCACATATAGATATCCTCCTAAGATAACCAAATCTAAAAAAAAAACCACTCCAACTTCCAAAAATATTAAGCTTTGATATTTATGAGTCTTGTGAGTTGATTGAGAACATACCGGTAGTTGTTGATTAATAATAAAAATAATCCTCTAAAAGACAACTTGCCTAATAATTCTGCACACAGTGTACTCCTATAGTAGATTGCAACCATCAACCTCAGAGTATGACCAATAGATCTTAGTTTAAAGAGGACATATCAATTATCGTTATTGGAAAGCTTCATAATGTAAGAGCAGAGCAAGGTTTTACTATATTTCTCAAATTTAGTGATAATACTCTAGACTTTTAAGAAAGAGAGGATGAAGTTGGGTTCTCTGCTGTCTCACTAGTTGGCAGACAACTATGTGAGACTTTCTGCTTGTCAGCTGGGTGATACCACAGTGTGAGGAGAGACTGTTAGCATGAAGCATGTAAACAGAGGATGCTGTTATCTTCATACACAGGGAAAATGTTGCTATCTATATACACATGGAACGTGCTAGTACCTTCATATATTGGGAAGGTTCTGACATCTTCATACTGCATATAGTTAGGTAAGGCTGGTTTCACATAACGTTTTTGTGCCTGTCCGTGGGATCCGACTTTGAAGGGGGATCCCACGGACAGGCACGGATCCATACGGATCCCTGCAATCGGATGGCAAATAGCCATCCGATCTGCAGGATCCGTGTGGATCCTGCGGTCCCCTGTCTCTCCCTACTCCTGCCTCCTCCATCTTCTTCCCTCTCCTATTCTATATACTGTGCCCCCGCTATTCTTTGCTGTGCCCCCTCTTCTCTATCCTCATCTATCCCTATCCTGTCCCCTGTCCTCTCCCTGTGTGTAAAAAAATAAAAAAAAACTCCTCCCGGAGGATACATCACCTGTCACCGGCTCCAACGCTGCAGCACGATCAGGACTGAAGGACCTGTGATGATGTAAGAGACCCGGTCAGCTGACGAGTCATATGACCGGGCTCTTACATCATCACAGGTCCTTCAGTCCTGATCGTGCTGCAGCGTTGGAGCCGGTGACAGGTGATGTATGCTCCCGGAGGAGTTTTTTTATTTTTTTACACACAGGGAGAGGACAGGGGACAGGATAGGGATAGATGAGGATAGAGAAGAGGGGGCACAGCAAAGAATAGCAGGGGCACAGCATATAGAATAGGAGAGGGAAGAAGATGGAGGAGCAGGGAAAGACAGGGAGATACGGAGCCGACATCGGATCCGAGGTGAACTCAGATCCGATGTCCATAGGCTCTCATGCTGTGGGCACTAGGATCAGCCTCGGATCAGCAGTGATCCAAGGCTGTCCGATGTGAGTCACGGACACAAAATCGTAGCAGGCTACGATTTTGTGCCCTTGATTACATCGGATGGGATCGGATGGTGCCAAAATCGGATGCCAATAGTGGCACATCCAATCCCAACGGATTCCCATAGTGGAACATGGGGTCCGATTTCGGATCCGATTGTATCCGTTTTCAAACGGATACAATCGGATGACCGAAAATCGTTATGTGAAAGCAGCCTAAGGAAGATAGAAGGCTCCTGTGTGTTATGGAACAGCGGGAAGAGAAAAAGGCTAAAAACAGCAACTGCAATCCTGTCACAGCTTCTTGTTGGTGTGCTGCAGCGTCATATATAGAAATTGTGGGGTCCCATAGTGGAAATCCTAATTTCCCTTCCCCCCCAAAAGAATAAAAAATAATTAATATTCAGGAAAATCACAGAAGAGCTTATCTCACAAATTTGTAGCAGCCCTTACAAAGTGATTTTTCTGATATTGTAGACCCTTGGTGTTCCAACACAGTAGGATACCCCTTTAATGGGCCCCATAAATCATGATGCCAACAAAAGTGCTCCTCAAATACAGTATGATATCCCTAAAGTGAATTTCTGCACAGTACGCTCCATGTACACATTCTGATGACGCTACATTATCCCCCACCCTACAATGTATGCTGTAATGGGACAAAATGCCGGATTGCCCGCGCTGCCACCAAGAATCACCAGGAAACAAGGAGTTTACTGGGCAGATTTTTCTTTTATTCTATCCTACGCGTTTCAGAGCCTCTATCCGAGCTCCTTCCTCAGGGAACATCTTCCCTGAGGAAGCAGCTCGGATAGAGGCTCTGAAACGCGTAGGATAGAATAAAAGAAAAATCTGCCCAGTAAACTCCTTGTTTCCTGGTGATTCTTGGTGGCAGCGCGGGTAATCCGGCATTTTGTCCCATTACATCATTCCTGTTTCCACGGTTATCGTGAAGGTGCGGCCCTGCAGCAGCCATTCTACAAGCCATCTTGCAGGCAATTATACCAGTTTTGGGTGACACAACCGAGCCAGGTGAGCAGTTCCTGATATATACCGCTATAAACCTTTGTAAAAAGGATAAGACCCTATGCGCATTTATCTCATGTTTACAGGTTGACCCTACAATGTATGATACTCCATACTGTGACCCCAACACAGCCATTCATACAATATAATGGTTCTCCAAACACTATAATAGCCCTTACACCACTCCACACAGTAGATATATCTCCCCACATGTCATAATGGCCCCTTATTAGCTTTCCAAACTGTATAATGGCCCCACATAGCCTTCCAAATAGTATAATTGGCTCCCATACAGCAATACAATGGCCCCCTAATAGTCTCCAAACTGTATAATGGCCCTCACATAACCCCACATAGCCCTGAAAACTGTATAATGGCTTCATATGCATCTGTATAAAGGACCCCAAAAAGCCATGCTGTCACGCTGGGTGTAGGGAGACACGCAGTGTTGGATGACAACAGGTGATGGGAAGGAAACCCTCATGCTAAGGGCAAAAAGGGAGATGGTGACCCCTAGATAAACTAACCCTGGCACCTAGCTCCCCTAACATTCCCATATAGTTTCCGCAACTGTCGCTGCCAGGATACCTATTCCCTGACTGATCCTGAACTGCTACTAAATAAGGATCAGAGCGGGTGAACACTAGTCAGACCGGCTACCAACAAAAGATACACACAGGGGAAGCAAACAAAGCGGGAAGGGAAAAAAAACTTAGCTTGAGAAGAGCCACACAGCAATTCAACAGAAACTCCGGGATACACTGCTGAGCTAATAAGATTCCTCCAAACACCTGACAAGCTATCACCAGCAGTGCTTCCTGGGAGTCTAGGGGAATATATAGACAGCTCAAGGTAAGGAATCAGCTGGGTCCTAGTGACCTCCAGCTTTCACTAAAAGGGAAATGCCGCTTAAAGCAACAGAGACTTTATTTTAGGATTTGGACTGTTTGGCCAAACGCTGGGACCTTCTGCGAGTGGCCTCTACAGTCTCATCCGTGCCTCCTGACACACCCGTGACACATGCAAACTGTATACTGGTTCCCACATAGGCATCCAAATAGTATAATGACCCCTCCACATATCTCTGCAAACTGTATAATAACCCGCACATAGAACTACAAATGATATGAAGGCCCCCCACATAGGGCTGCAATCTGTAGAATAGCCCCCCCATAGTCCTCCAAGCAGTATAGCGCACCCCCACGTAGCCCTGCAAGCAACTATATAATGACACCAACATAACCCTGCAAACTTTATAATGGATTCCATATAGCCACGCAAATTGTATCTTGGCACCCAGACTCTAGCGGAATAAGATATTTGGCAAATTGAATGCTGTTGCACATCATGAACTGCTGGTAAGGCAGCACCCGGAGAAACTCTGAGACCCTTTTACCCCTCTACAGGGATCTGGAATTACTACAGAGCCCAGGAGGTAACTGCCTATAGGTGAGCAGCAGATCAGAGTAGGGAGGTCGCCAGGTAGGGTCATAGTTTGGAGATCAGGGAATACAAAAAAAGGCAGCGTCAAAACCAGGATGGCAGCAAAAGTACAATATTGTCAGGTAGTAGAAGAGTTCAAAATCCAGGCAAGGGTCAGAGTCAAAAATAGAAGAACACAAAACTAAACAATAGGGTAAACCAAGAATATATCTGGTCTAAGGCGGCAAGGTATTTAAAGGAGGCGGACCCCTCGCATAGGCTGGAGCTCAGAACTTGATGACCTCACCCGGACTGCCCCTACAACCAGGGCAGACAGTGACGCACCACAGGTGCCAACCAATCCAATTTCGATAGAGGAATGAAATTTGTATCTACCAGACGTCCCGGCGAGGACATGGACCCTCTATTACTGGCAACACTAGCCAAAAGCATCCAGTGGCGCCTAGTGGCTGATGAAGGAATCACAGTCACAGATTCTGCCGGAGACATGACACAATGGCAGAGTAGTTTTCCATCTTCAAAGTCACTGAGTGACTCTCTTCTGTAGTGTGTAAGTACTTAAAATCAGTGAGGTTCTCTATCTCTCCTCTACCTCACGTGTATTTTACAAGATTTAAATATTGAGATTCATACACCTTTATTCACTATGAATCAAATTTTCTGGGGTAATTGGGTGATGAATTAAAAGAAAACCCCAAAACAGAGGAATTAAATTTTCCCTCAATTATTCCAGAATAAACACAGCAGAAAAAGCCTACAGTATTTACCTGCCCAGGTTAAAAGTACTCATGGGATGCAGCAAAAATCCCTTAATAAAGATGGAGGTAAATGTTGGAGATGGAGGACTTTAGATCTTCTATTGGCATTGTCTGCATCTTGCCTCTTTTCAAGATGATGTCCGCTGCATTGCTCTTTTTCATGTAATCCTCCTCTATGCCTTTTTAAATCTCAGCATGCCATCTAGCCATGCTCTAGTATTCAGTTTGAATACCAGGCTTCCTTTACCACTCTGATCCACCTCCTGTTGATTATCACTGGCTTCTCCAGCAACTGCCATTGTCTCCAGCAATCTCACCTGCCTTTAGCTTCTCTCCTGATTTCTGCTGCCTGTGACTAGTTCCCTGACTCTGCTTCTCTTTTACCAAGCCCAGTGTTATGTAAGCATCGTTTGCCCTTCCAGCGCTTACTGAACTATTGTTTATTGTTCAGATGCAGCTATCTGGACAATTAGGACTCGTTTAAAAGCTGCACTGCACTAATAGGTATTGGACTTGTTTGTCTGTGGATTCTCATTCCCAGACATCTGGGTGTTTATTATTCTTGGACTGTGCTTTTCTCCATTGGTTTTTCCCTATGAGAATTATTATTAGAGACTTTCCTATTTACATTACCATGTTAGAACTAATTCAAAAGACTTTCAGCTGTTACCTGATTGATGTATTTACTCATTTGCTGCTCTTCACGTTATATCTGCCGCATTAAATATAGACTTGTTCAGTTTTCAATTTGGTTTCAGCTTGTCTGTGCGTCCATCTGCTAATAGATTCCTGAGTGATTCTACTGTATATTACACACAGGTGCAAAATACTGATGTAACAGTCACTTAGGCCACATTCACACATCAGTATTTTTGATTATTATTTCATAATTTTTTTATGCCAAAACCAGGAGTTTCCCAAAACACAGAACAGGTCAATCTGTCAATTATAGCTTTTCTCTGGACGTTCTAATCCTGGTTTTGGCATATAAACACTGATGCAAAATACTGATGTGTGAATGAGGCTTTACACACCACCAGTCCATGGAGGAGAAAAAGCTTTTATAAGGCGCTGGTCACACATGTAGGATAACAGTGTCCGGCTTATAGCCTATCAGTGATGCCCATACTATTAGACTAGGCGGGTTGCCTAGCACTATATAAGTGCACCACACAGAGATAGGCACCATAGTTTACAAGGCCTGAATTAATGGGCTTGGCTGCATACTTCAAAAAAATTTAATGTGCAAATATATATATATATATATATATATATATATATATATATATATAGTGTGGTATGGTGGCCACCCATGGTCTGCATGGATGGTATACACTACATAGGCAGAAGTCTGCTGCACTGTTTTTGTGAATGTCTCGCCGGTGTCTGGAAGCCAAAGTCTGCTTAACAGCATAGCAAGAGTTAAGCTTGCAACTTGCTGGAGATGTGGGTGTGTCTCAGGATGTCTTAATGGAGTCTGGTTTTGACATGGGAGAGACAGACATAGACTGAACATGGAGAGCTCAGGTCCTGGAGGCCTGTGTGGACTGTCTATAGGCCGTGTGTGAGGTAACAGACCGTGTGCTGTTAGAAAGCCGAAGAAAGGCTCATGTCTAATTAGCACCGTGCGGTTTATGCTGTCCTGAATAAACCAGCTGGACCTATTTCCTAGAAGAGACTGTTGCTGTGTTTATGATTTTGTGCTGCTAAGTGTGTGTACCCTGGCCTGCTCTGTGACCGCCTTGTCACATGTGGTGGAGAATGCGGGCAGTGTAGAAGCCTGTTTGCTAGGGGCAACGGACGAGGCCTACAAGCTCGGTTGCTGGGGCAACAACACAGGTGTATGTCTCTGGATTCTGTAGCCGTGCAGCTTGGTTGCTGGGGGCTATAACACAGGTGTCCAGATGTGGAAGCAAGCATTGGGCTGTGGCTTGGAGGGGCCACGAAGGTGGACAACGCTCTCAACCCAGGTGCACGTGGGAGGAGTCAAGCGACTGGCTGTGAGACTAGGGCTCTGCTTGGTGAGCAGTAATACACCACAGGCTGGAGATCCTGGTTGTACGGGCAGTACAACCAGGAAAGGTTAGTGCAAATCTACCCCCCTTTCCCATAGAACACCGGGTATTATCGATTGGAGCGTCCCTCCTGTTTTTTCTCGTTGCAGCAGGAGAGAGCCTGGCAGCATGGAGGAGCTCCTGGACCACCTGCTGCAGAGCCAGAAGCAGCAGCACCAACCAAATACTGTGGGGTGTCACCAGAAAGTATCCCCTATAGACTGGGTTGCCCAAAAGGGGGCCGGGTCCCAGATGGTGGTAGTTTCCCCAAAGGGGGCGGGGTCCCAAAAGGGGGAGGTGTCCTTAAAAGGGATAATAGCCCAAAAGGGGGTGGAGTCCCAAAAGGGGGCAGATTCCATGAAGCGGATAATGGCCCAAAAGGGGTTGGAGTCCCGAAAAGTGATAGTTGCCCAAAAAGGGGCGGGGCATCCAAAGTCCAAGGGGTGGTGCAGACAGATTGTTGCCAGGGACAAATGTGCTATGTGTGTCCAGTCTGCCATATGGACTACCCACCCGGAGAGGCTCCACGTGTGTGTTCCGTGGAAGTCAATACAGAAACCGTGACTGGACTTGTAGACGCTGGGAGTTCAGTGACCCTAGTAAGGGCTGCGCCTGATGTCTAACTGATCCCCGGTAGGAAGATTGAAGTCACCTGCAATCATGGGGTCACTAAAGACCATCCGGTGTCCAGAGTGGTCATTGAGACGGCCAGGGACATTGGGAGCCATGATGTCGCCGTAGTCCCGAACTTAACCTATCAGTGATAATAGGCCGGGACTCTAAGCTGTTTTCAGACTTGTGGGTGAATGAAGCTCCTCTACAGCAGGAGGATGAAGGGCTCTCTGCTGATGGGGTTGTGTCCGATAAGGAAGTAACACCTCCTAAAACTGACGGTTCTGAGGTAGGGGTGACCAGTGAAAGTCATACGTCTGCACAACTTAGTGATCTGACGTCCCCTGAAGTGTACCACAGGATGACTGGTAGTGATGTGGAAGCTAAAAAGAATGGAGCTGACACCAAGTTAGAGAGTGACTTGGGGGTTCACCAGACAGTGGAGTGTGACACAGACGCAAGGGGTGACTGTGACTCTGAAAAAGAAAGGGCGTACAGTAAGGAAGACCCCAGCAAGGATGGCAAATCCTCCTGTCGCAAAAGGAACAAGCGCCACAAAGAAGCTGCCCAGGTGACCCCGGCTGATAATATAATGTCAAGTGCTTCAATTCCATGTGTGAGTTCTCTTCCAGACACCGAGAAGATCAGGATGGAAGGTGTTGTGTTGTTGCCCATAGCAACCGCTGGGGCTGAGACAGTTATGGTGCTGCCAGAGGAACTGACACAGTGTAACAACAATGCTCCACAAGATGAAGAGAGGGAAGGTATGAAGCCTTCTGAAGTTGATATTGTTGATACCCAAGAGTTGTGTGACGTGGCAGATGTCACAGGTGAAGAACTGGAGACCCTTGGACAGTCCCAAGGTGAAGTGGCCGAGGATGTCAGGGGTGCTGCTGGACCCCAAGAGGGGCAGGTAACTGCAGTACTGGAGAAGGTTGAATACTCCAAAGCCCCTGAAGGTGAAGAGTTTGAGGGAGTAAAACTCTCTGGAAGTGACACTGTCGAGAGCCGAGTATGTGTGGAGAGAGAGATGTCTGAAAGGACTCTGCTAATAAAAGAGCAATTAAAGCAAGAAGAACTTTGGAGACAGGCAACTGAGTGCCGAGTTAGTGTGTTAGAGAGAGAGATATCTGAGCTCAGAGGTCGCCTGGCAGAAAGCCAGTCGATGAATAAGGTAGAATTGGAGAAGATGGAGCTGCAGGTGTCCGTCCTGTTAAACCGTCTTGAAAAGGTGGAAGTCCGGAGAGAGACGATTCCGGACACTGAGCAAGGTGATCGTGTCGTGGCGGAAGAAAAGCGTAAGACTCGCTTGTTCAAGTGCCTGGTAGAGGTTTCGGAAGACTTGAGAGACGAGTGTGCCAGAGAGTCTGTGCATGACGACTTTAAGAAGTCCGTGGAAGCCTGTAGGGTGTACTGGTCTCCAGACGCTAAACAGCTGGTGGTTCTGTCCACATCCAAAGTCACCGTGGATTGGGTGGATATCCTGAGGGACATGCATTTGAGGTGTGTTCGCATGAAGCAGTTGATCCGGCTGAAGAACGAAGAAGCTGCTAGGCAGCTGGGGCTTATGAAGAGAGCCCGAAGTCTACTGCAAGATGTTGTCCAGGTGCCTAGTGCTCTGCTGAGAGAAGTCATCGGGAAAAACGGACGACTCATGCAGGAAATGGTGGACAAGTCTGGAGTGACAAGGGCACGAATTCTCGATGATGGTGAAAAGAAGATACCCAGGAAAGTGGGTATGGTTCCATTCCTCATGGTGGGGACAGTGGAGAGTCTTGACAATATGCGGCTGCTTCTCACTTATAGGGTGACTCACCTAAAAGAATTGCAGCAGTTAAAGCTGGAAAGAGCGAGAATCGAGAGACAACGTCGCTGCTGAAGATGGAAGCTATCGTTACATCAAGGTACCCAACTAAGTGGGGGTCCTTCCAGTAATAGAAGGGCCACAGCAGAAGTTGGAGACAAAGGATGCAGTGGGTCTCTAGGTGATGAAGAAAGGCACCGATAGAGAGCTATCCAAAGACGTCCTGAGTAAAGGAGATGTAATAGGTCAAGGGGTAGAGAATCCTCTATTACACCGATGCTGAGGGTCCTAGACAAAAGACACAATAGTATATGTGACGAGGCAGAAGCCCAAGGCAGGACAGTAGACAAAGGTGCAAGGGAAGCACACTATCGTACTAACTGCTGGGGGTGGGGAAGGCCTCACAGAGATGGGACTTAGACACATGAGGTGACAGAGTCTTACAGGGTAACAAGGTCTGACCCTTGGTGGCAACACAGATGACCCCCATGGTATAGGGACGTATGGTGCCAAGCCAGATGGCTTTAGGCAGAGGGGGGGGATATGTGGTATGGTGGCCACCCATGGTCTGCATGGATGGTATATACCACACAGGCAGAAGTCTGCTGCACTGTTTTTGTGAATGTCTTGCCAGTGCCTGGAAGCCAAAGTCTGCTTAACAGCATAGCAAGAGTTAAGCTTGCAACTTGCTGGAGATGTGGGTGTGTCTCAGGATGTCTTAATGGAGTCTGGTTTTGACATGGGAGAGACAGACAGAGACTGAGCATGGAGAGCTCAGGTCCTGGAGGCCTGTGTGGACTGTCTATAGGCTGGCTGTGTGTGAGGTAACAGACTGTGTGCTGTTAGAAAGCCGAAGAAAGGCTCATGTCTAATTTGCACCGTGTGTGTACCCCGGCCCACTTCGTGATCGCCTTATCGCAATATATATATATATATATATATATATATATATATATATATATATATATGAAGTATTGGTTAATATTTTAGTCAAAACATGCAAGTTGTAAGCCAGACACTGTGCTCCTACATATGTGAATAGTACCCAATACAAGCCTTTTTCTGTGCAATTCTAATACTTGGAAATAGAGATGGTTGAACTCTCAGATGTTCGGGGTCAGCAGATCCAACCAGAGTAAAGAAAAAAAAAGTCTGGTACAGGATTGAACTTGACCTGAACTTGAGTCTGAACCCCATATGAGTTCTATGGGGGACCTGAACTTAAGCTATAACATGGTGGCAGTAAATGCTAGGAAAGATATAATGGAAGCAAAATAGTGATTAACCAATAATAAATCACACCACACTTCAGTGCCACTTTCACAACTGCTTCCTGATCTACTTATATATATTCACTGCATCCCCCCTGCCCCATCCCCTGTGACTGGTTGCAGTCAAACTGTGCCAGTGTCTGTGTCCAGTTGCAATCAGACATCGGCACAGAGAGCATCTGTGATTGGTTGCCGTACATACACACACTGATGTAAAAATAAATAAATAATTGGGAAAAAAATGCATAGGTGCCCCCGTATTTTTGATTCTCAGCAAATATAAAGCAGAAGTTGTGAACCACAGCCCCTAGTTGGGCACTTTTTATTGGTTGATTATCAAAATATGGGGTATCCCAAGTCATTTTTTATAAAATATTTAAATAAATAATTAAAAAAAACATTGTGCAATTACAAACACCGGCAGAGGTGGCGTTTGCCTGCAACCAATCACAGAGGTGGGCGGGGGAGGGGGGATGTAGTGAATATGTAGAAGGCGTATTTAGTGGACCCAGAAGCAAGTGTGAGAGTGGCATGGATAATGGTATAAGTTAACTGGTTATTCATCATTTTGCTTCATTTGCAGCTCCACTTGCCAAACCTGAATAGTAACACGGACTTCCCTGAGAAGTCCATGTTCGGGGTCTGTGTACGGACACTAGGTGTGTAAAGTTCAGTGTGGCGCCCCTGAAGTCTGGTCACCACAGAGGGGTACTGCACCAATTCCACAGGTGTGGTATTCCTGTTCTCAGTAAACAGGATGGTAAGTCTGAGACCCCCACAAAAGCACCCAACATACCCAGTCCCGAGCACGGTGGGCGAATCCGAGAGAGGGAGGGCCCAGGCAGTGGGACGGGGGGAGAGAGGTGGAGGGTGAGAAGTTAGTAGGGAAGCAGTCAGGAAGTAGGAGAGGGGATAGAAAGGGAGACAACAGGAAGCAGTGGTTCAGTCGGGCAGTGAGCAGAATGGGGGAGCAGTGAAAGTGTGGCGCCCCACTATGTAGGTGCCACAAAGGGGGTACTGCACCCATAAAAGAGGTGTAGTCATCCCCACTGCAAGTGGATTTATGGATGGTAGGAGGAGCCCTAAAGCCACACCCCATGCTAAGTCACACAGTGGGAGGGAACCCGGGAGGGAATATAGTCACCTCCAGGGGGAACTAGAAAAGGCAGTCAGTCAGTCGGCGAGGGCTGAAGAGCCTGAGGGAGGAAGGAGGTTGGTCAGCCCGTCCACCTTGGTCTCCGGGTTGGAAAGTGAGTGAAGATCCAGACAGGGAGCCTGCGGCAAGAAGGAGGGTCACCTCGGCTGAAGGACCCAGAGACAAGAAGTACAGATCCCATACAGAGGAGAGAAGGGAGTAAGAAGCTCGGAGGGAGTTCACTCAAGGAAGGAAACCGGGTACCGGAGCCCGCACCTGTAGGAACCTTCACGGACTGCAGAAAATCCGTAGAACGGGGGTATCTCCAAATACGGCCCTGACTCCTAAGCACCCATTAGAGGGGACCAGACATCACAAAGCCCAATTGCGGTGATCAACAGAAGGTTTACCTGACGGGAGCAAGGGAAGGAGAGAGAGAGACAGCAGGAGGTCAGACTTACTCTATATGAGGTCAGGAATCACACTGCTACTGGGAAGCAAGGGAAGAAAATGAACAAGAAAGACACATAAAAGGGGGATCCACCTATCTACCAGAGATCTGCTTGCAGCCACCCATAGCCACTTGTCACTGTAACACCTAACTGCACTGAGGACTGTAATAACTCTGCAAAAGTTCCAGTAAAGTACCCGGTGAAGTGACTTTGACTCTGCTACATGTTTCTTTCCACAAAACTCATTCCTTTACAGAATTGCTGCCCCGGAGGTCCCCGTCCTGCCTGCAGAGGACTATACCATCACTGCCGAACTACCACCGACCTCTGGAGGACTGTAGTGGCGCTGGTGGCATCTCACCAGGTACTGCAGGTGGCGTCACAACAACTACAAACTGTAAATAATCCTTGTACATAAATCCCCTTTTAAAGAATAGTCCCCCAGGACATGGGATCAGGCGCGGCCGCCATTCCCCATAACAAAGTTAACCCCCTGCTGCCTGATACCCGAGTACCCTACGCCCTGGGGCTTGACAAAAGGAGAAGGACCCAGAGAACTTGAGTGGAGATGAGGCTCATCCTGGGTCCCAGAACAGCAGACTGCAGAGAGGCAAAGGGTGCCCTAGGGGCACGGGCAGTGAGCGATCCACTCGTGCACCTGAATCAGAAGGGAAGGTTGAGAACCAGGGGACCGGCACTGAAGGTGGCGAGGAGACTCTACACTCCAACCATGGAACCGGAGGCCACTAGAGCTAGAGATGCTGTGGCAAACTCCCGACACATCTGCCGAGAAGGTAGCCATACTAGGGCCAGGGGACATGGCTGGTCACCCAACAGGAGCCGTGGCTGCTGAATTGAGGCACTGTGTGAGGAGGCGTGAGCAGGAGTGAGGTGGACAGGCAGCGCTGAGAAAGCAACCTGAGAATAACCTGAAATGTCTGCCCTGTCTCCCGATACCGGTACACAGCCCCCGGTACCGGTTCAGAGCTTGCACTCCCCTCCCCTCCTACGAAAATGGCGCCTCCAATTGACCCTTTGTGAACCAAGGATTCTGACCTGTCGTGACCTCACTGAGATCATGAGCTGTTAGTCTATGCACAAACTGCTCTGTCTGCTAACAGAATGACAGGTCGTGACCTCAGTGAGGTCATGGCAGATCAGGATCCTTGGTTC
>JARQOC010000001.1:475771898-475814113 GCA_033576535.1 Allobates femoralis | reverse complement strand
CTGTCCAGGCTTTCATCAGATATGTCACAAGAGGATATTTGTTAATATTTTACCCATGTGATCGCAAGCGCAAAACTTTAAAACGCATTTCCGAAAAATCGGCGCGCTTTAAATATTTCAAAAACTGCCCATGTGTCTGCTGTGCTCTTAGCCACATCTGTACCAAATTTCAAGTTGGGATCGCAATGGGATCATATTTTAACATATTTTACTAGTAAGAGCGTCAATGGGTCATTCCATATCAAGTGATCTAAATATGAATATTTTTTTTTACCTGACGTCTTTAGATTTTTTTTTTTTTTTCCTTTATGAAGTACTACTTTAGTTAATTACAAATTAAAAGTTTGGAATTTTTTTCTTCATCAGTTAATTTTTTACAGATTTTTAAAGTTTAAAAAAAGGGTGAATTTTGGCCTGGTACGACTTTAAATTTTTTTATCTCAGGCTAGAAATAAGATAATGAAGTGGGAGAGGCATCATTTTACTCAGAACGGTAACAGCTTTCATTTGAGATGTTACAAGACTATGTTTCTTTATATCAAATTCAAACTATTGACGGGCAATTGTGAAAAAATGACTGATTGTGTTCTTGGTGACTTTTGAATTGACACTATAATAGTTAAATATTTTGCACTTAGGTCCAATGAATGCGTCCATGGGGTCAAGCTGGGACAGAGTCATCACAAATTAGCCTTATTTGCAGATGACCTGCTACTTTACATCTCCCAGCCCCTGGTCTCCATCCCTTCGGTCTTAATGGAGTTTGAACGGTTCGGACAATTGAGCAACTTTAAAGTGAATTGCTCCAAAACCGAGGCACTCAATATTTCTTTGCCTGGAGAATTGGTTTCTCATCTATCTAAACAGTTCCCATTTAAATGGAAAGTAGAAGCCATTAAGTACTTGGGAGTCCTTATACCAAAAGATCTTAAACAAATATTCAATTTAAATTATCAACCCCTTTTGACTAACGCGGAATCGGCATTTACCTCCTATAGACAATTAAAGCTATCCTGGTTCGGGAGAATAAACGTAGTCAAGATGGATGTCTTGCCCCGACTCTTATATACTTTTCAGACAGTTCCTGTTCTATTGGATAGAGGTTTCCTCTCCAAAATGCAATCTATGATCCTTAGATTTGTCTGGGGGGGCAAGAGGTCCAGATTGCGAATGAATATCCTATCCTTGCCCGAGACCAGAGGAGGGGTTGGACTACCCAACATACGAGCGTACTTTGAGGCTTCCTCTCTTGTTAGAGCTCTAGATTGGCATTATCATGCGTCCTCCAAGAAATGGGTAGGGGTGGAGCAAGGGGTTTGGGGATTCCGCTGAAACACCTGCTTTGGATTTCCCCTAAAGACTCCACAGACCTAGTACCTTTGACAGACATGACCAGAAACACCTTGAAGGTATGGCACCTAGTGACGAAAACCCTCCGCTTAAACGACAGACTTAGCCCTTTGACTCCCCTTTTTTCCAACCCATCTTTCCCACCCAGATTTGACAGGCAGAGATTTTTATGTTGGCGGATTGTGGATGACACCCGAGTAGGACAGACTCTGTCCAGTGGTGGTTTGCCCCCGATGGCAGAGCTACAACTCAAAGAACCTACGAGACCTCTTAAGTGATTCGAATTTCTCCAATACAGAGCATAATTATATTCAGCTGACCACTCTTGCAGGGTAAGATTGACGCCCAACGTATTGGAGAGGTTATTCCAACTGGAGGCTCCACCGAGGCGCAAAATATCATTTCTATACCAGGCCTTAGGGTCCATGAGAGAGCAGGGCACCCTTTACTTCCAACGTGCTTGGGAGAGGGAATTGGGGTGTAGCATTTCAGAAGCTAATTGGCAGAAATGCTTTATATTTACTCACTCACTAGCTAGCGCTTGTTCTGCACAAGAAAGAAGCTATAAGCTGCTCACTAGATGGTACTTGTGCCCGACGACACTCCGGAACATGTTCCCTGGAACCCCTGATACCTGCTGGCGCTGTGGGGAAGAGAAGGGTACAATGATACACATTTGGTGGAGTTGTGGGGAAATCCGGCGGTTCTGGTCTGAGGTTTTCAATGCATACGCCCGGATAACAGGTAAAGAAGCCGAATGCTGCCCAGAATCGGCAATGTTATCCATTTTTCCAGGTCCTATTGGGCTACAGAAGAGGGATATTCTCCGCTTTTGCATCTCGGCTGCTCGTGCTGTGATCCCGAGGTTCTGGAAATCAAGCCGGGCTCCATCTCTACTTGATTGGTTCAAAGAATTGATGGACACATATCGAATGGAGGAGCTCGCAGCTGATGCGTCGGGATCTCGGAACAAATTCTTAGGGATTTGGGTTGAATGGATTCTTTTTCACGACTCTGCAAAATTTAGGAGTATCTTTTCCAGCACAGATAATATGGCTCGACCTCTGGCTGATGGGGAGCCAGTGGGATGAGTACCCTTTCTCCTTCCCATACCTCACCCGTCCCCCCCCCTCCTTTTTTTCTTTTTTTCTTACGTGGCTTTTCTTTCCCAGTATAACTTTTTCTAATGGTTTTTGTTTCTCTTCTCTCTCTCTCTTCTTTTCTATCTCTCTTTTCGTCCCATCTGATACATTCAGTCTAGGTATTTCCTTTCTACGCCTATACCTTCAGAATTCTAGTGAACATTAGACAGGTATCGAAAACTCTGAGCTGTGAGTAGATCATTAATATTTCGGCCTTCCTTTCCGGTACACCAGTCGATAGACTATTCCAACTAGGCCTCAACGGGTAATGACCCACTTACGTGGTCAACCTGTTAGAAGGGGCCAAGTAATAAAAATCATTCTGCTGGGGCTGCTTGTCCCCTTGACATCAGAACATCTCAAAACCCTGAGAAAGGTTGTATACTTGAGTGTTTGGAATTATATTTAGATTGTAGTATATATTGCACCAGAGATAAGCGCAAAAGTAAATTTGCAGCTTATCTTAAAGTTACTAATAACTTTGTGAATTCTCTTTTTGTATATTTTATATGTCTCAAGATTTTGTTAAAAGATTGAATGTATGTCTTTCATATGTTTTTTCAAAATTTAATAAAAATGAGATTAACCATAGTTAAATATTTTAAAATATGATCCCATCACGATCCCAACTTGAAATTTGGTACAGATGTGGCTAAGAGCATAAAAGACACATGGGCAGTTTTGGAAAATTTTTATTAAAATGTTTTTTTCGGAAATGCGTTTCAAAATGTTGCGTTTGCATTCGCATAGGTAAAAAATTAAAATTAACAAATATACTCTTGTGACATATCTGGTGAAAGCCTGGACAGTTCTGAGTAGAATGGTGTTTATTTTGTTTCTCTATCTTATTTCTAGCCCGAGATAAAAAAATTTAAAGTCGTACCAGGCCAAAATTCACCCTTTTTTTAAACTTTAAAAATCTGTAAAAAATTAACTGATGAAGAAAAAAATTCCAAACTTTTAATTTGTAATTAACTAAAGTAGTACTTCATAAAGGAAAAAAAAAAAAAAAAATCTAAAGACGTCAGGTAAAAAAAATATTCATATTTAGATCACTTGATATGGAATGACCCATTGACGCTATTAATAGTAAAATATGTTAAAATATGATCCCATTGCGATCCCAACTTGAAATTTGGTACAGATGTGGCTAAGAGCAAAGCAGACACATGGGCAGTTTTTGAAATATTTAAAGCGCGCCGATTTTTCGGAAATACGTTTTAAAGTTTTGCGCTTGCGATCACATGGGTAAAATATTAACAAAGATCCTCTTGTGACATATCTGGTGAAAGCCTGTATAGTTCTGAGTAGAATGGTGTTTATTTTGTCTCTCTATCTTATTCCTAGCCTTAGTTATGAGGAGAAACGTAAAGGCAGGCAACAGCGAAATTCACACTTTTTCCGAACTTTGAAAATCATTTAAAAAAAAAATAAATTTTTTAAAAAATTTTTCTCTTCACATTTTGCATTGTCTGACATGCTATTATCAAATAACAAAATCTCAAAAGAATTAAAAATATAGAGGTAATAATCATTGGTTCACTTGACATGGAATGACCCGGAGGGCTTCTTTAATATTAGTTTTAGCGGCATATCTACCAGTTCTGTTGTAACTGAGCTCAGTGTAACCCCGCCCACACCACTGATGAGCAGCTTATTGTAGATACCGTATACAGGCAGAAAGCTGCCAATCAGTGGTACGGGTGTCATTGGACTAAATAGCAGCCGGCTTAGTAGTCCTCTTGTGATAATCCATTGATAAAACTGTGATTTTGTAAAAATATCAGCAAGCAGCCCAGTAAACGACACATTATTGGAATCAGAGAGAGTCTCTACACCATGCTGTTCTCAGATTAGGTAGCAAAAAGCTGATGGCAGATTCCCTGTAAAGAGTATAAAGGTAATAGGGTTGGACCTGGTAAATATAAATCTATAGCAATCAGAATACAGACCTTTAACTTGAAATCTGTTTTTTGACATGTATACGGATATGTACTTGGCTTGTGGAAGATAAACAATGTCCTGTAAATAAAGATAGAGAAGTTTGTCATTAGATTTCTCATTGGAATTAGTTAAGAGTTGTCGTAATTTACCGGTATGTAAGATGTATAATCTCATGCTTACATTCCTTTTTACAAGGCGTTTTTATTGGCTTGAAGAGAACCTATTGTCACGATTTTGCATGTTAAAATAAAGGTATGGCCATAATGGCGCTGTTGTTAAGCATAAATAGATGTTTATAGTGAAGAAATCTGCACTTGATGTTTGGGTGTAATAAACGTTCGGGGGATTGGTACAGGACTATGGGTAAGGTCTTCAGCTCCTGCTCCAGTCTATCCAGCTGGGTCTGGTCTGTATCAGCATTTTTGTAAAAGTTTGCTGAGACTTATCTACCAGCTGTATTCAATAAAATGGCACCATTGGTGTTACATGCGCAGACTGTCCTCCCAGTGGTCTTCAGTAATATGGTGCCAATGGTGGTGCATGCATATATTTAGAGCTCAGCTGATCAGTGACAGCCAGGTAGTCAATCTGCGTTGTCACTGGTACCATCCTACTGAAGACTGTCAGAAGATCAAGCTGCGGAAGTGCCGCCTCTGGTGAGAATGGCATTGTGCTGAACTTTAAAAAAGGAGTCTCTTACAGATGCTAGAGGCAGGTGGAGGAGCTGGAGTTGCAGACCCTACCCACAGTCTCACCTCAATACACTGAAATCTTACATCAAACTTCAAATTGGATTAAAGGGAACCTGTCAGCTAGTTTATGCCTCTTCAGCTATCACTGTAGCTGTAGCTGTAGCTTTATAATACTATTCTAATCATCCCTGTCTGAGCTCACAGTTCAATGTGAAAGGAGAAAAAAAAGCATTCACGTCTGCTGGTTGAGGGGTTTAATTTGTGACTCACCTGGGCTCCCCTCCCCCTGGCCTTTAAGTAGCCTCTCCTGCCACCAGGTGGTGCTGCTGATAAAGTTTCACTCTATGCCTGGAAGCCGTGCTGTGCTGACCTGTGTGTTTGTGTTGCCGAAGTCCTTTCCTTTGGAGTTGCTGTATCCCAGTTCTGTGGAGGGAGGTGAGGGGGGAATAGCCAGGGCTGGTGGAGGAGTTTTAGGAAGATGTTGGAGGCCTGAACCTTCTCACCTTCAGAGATACCTTCGGGATCAGGGCGATTCAGGGTTCCTAGACTAGAGTCAGACTAGTCTTCCCTGGTCACCCTGCCCATAACTGCCATTCCCTCATCAGCATTCTCACTACACCGTGACACCCACAGTGGATAGATCCCTCCAACACTGTTGGAACACAAAAATTGATGGTATGGTATGGTGTGGTATATGGGGTTACAAAGATAGTGGGGTCTTTCTTCATCAATAGAAACCTCAATGCTACTGGATATCTGAAATTGCTACATGATTCACCATTCACTTTATTTTCAGCAATTGTTTAATTCAGGATCTTACTGTAGCTTCATTATAATGCAGTCAGTGAACTGCGGCTGAAAGAACATCAGAAAAACTGACGTATTTTAGTGCTCAGCAGGCCGCAGTATTTCTTTATTTCCAATGAAAATCAAGAAGTTCTGCCTGTTGGGTCTTTCTTTTACTCTTCCCTCCAATCCAATTTTTATCAAATAAAAATAATTACAGAATTATGGACAAAGGAGGAACCACTACAAATAGGCTCAGCGAGGACAGATAATAAAAATGGATATTACTAAATATGTCTAGCAAATCGCTGCCAAGCCATTATTATTAACTATGACTGCTTAAAGAACAGAAAAGGTAAATCACATTTATTTCTAATGATGCCAGTAACTTACTGGAAACACCTGCCAAAGTCAGAAAATTCCATCCATGTTTGCTTTGTGACTTGCTTCATTTCCAACATCTCTTCTTTCTCACTAATGTTGGGTGCTTGACCTAACCCATCTGTTGTGTGACCGTCACCAGCCATAACATCATTGGAGACATCTAAGACAAAGATGTTATTAGACATTTATTTTCAACTGTTCACCACCAAATCTTAAGTCATCACATTCACCTTAAAGGGTATGTGTGCATCCATTTGTTAGGCGAGTGTCCGCCACAGAAACTGCCCGAAAAACCTATAAAACTGCTCAAAAGAATGAGCATATGGATTTGTATGGAGAAATGATTTGCTGTGTGTATATTTTAGTGTCTTTCAACTGGTTTAGGGTTCTAAAAACACCAAATTGTTAAAAGAAGTAATGGCCATTTTTCAGGCATTTTCCACTTGGCAGATGCTCTGTACTTTACAATACGAGTCAAAGAGAGCGCTCTAACGACGTCCTATGGGTTTCTTACAACATGCATAAAAAATTAAGCCAAACATCTTATCAGTGTAATAACACATGCTTTATTTTTTCTACTCTATTGGCCACTTTACACGCGGCAACAGGAAGTCAGAAACCGGCAGGTGTCAGAGACAATTGTAACTTTTACCTTCAAAACACCTTGCAGATACCTGAATTACACGCAGCCACTTCAAGGTGTTTTGAAGGTAAAAGGTACAATTGTCTCTGACACCTGCCGGTTTCTATCTTCCTGTTGCCGCGTGTAAAGTGGCCATATCACTTTAAAAGGGTCGTCCACTATTTTTACAACCCCATGTTAATCAGTATGTGTGCCCCCAGTAAAATGAGAACTGTACTCACCTCCGGTGCCAGTGCCGTTTCAGCAATGTTGGCACGCGCTCTGTAGGGGCTCATGTGACATTGTTACATCATACAAGCCCTCTGCCCTATCAATGCTGGCTTCACTCTCCCCGCCTTCAGATGATTCAAACATCAAGAAGAAGTCAGTGCTGTGGCTACCCGATCACTTCCTTTTGATGTTTGATACATCTGAAAGTGTGGAGAGTTTAACTAGCACTGATTGCGTGCATGAAATAACAACCTCACATGAGCCCAGGACATTGAGTGCTGAAACCACTTGAACAAAGTTTTTACGTGTTGTTATTTTAAGAAAAGATTGTGCACTACTTGTAAATAGGACTGTGATGACGAGTCACTTCTCATGGACAAACCGTGAAGTGGGAGGTCAAGAAGTTCAAGGTAAAGCCGAAAAAGAACGTAAAAGACTGTGGGATAAGACAAAACATATAGCCAGAGGCCAAGTCCAAGGTTAGGCTGGGGTCACAGTACCATTTTTCACATGTGTTGTTGGAGACCTGCGTTTTCAAAAACGCATGTAAAAAACGCACCCATAGTCCCCCATGTTAAAAAACGCATGCCCTAATAGCCAAAAAGCATGTGTGACAGTCCCATGCGTTTTTGGAGCATATCCAAAAACGCATGCGTTTTTTAATAAGGGTCCTTATGGAAAACGCATGCAAAAACGCATGTACAATTAGTGCCATTCAAAAACGCATGCGTTTCCCATAGGAGCCCATGTTAAAAAAACGCATGCGTTTCCGGAAACGCATGCGTTTTTTTAACATGGGCTCCTATGGGAAACGCATGCGTTTTTGAATGGCACTAAAAGGTACTAATTGTGCATGCGTTTTTGCATGCGTTTCCCATAGGAGCCCATGTTATAAAAACGCTTGCGTTTTTCAAAACGCTCAAAAAAATACTACAAGCACTATTTTTAGGTGCAGATTCAAAAACGCACCCAAAAACGCAGGGAGCCATCACACACCTTACAAAAGTCATGCTGACATGAAAAAAAGCATGAGTTTTGTTAAATCAATAAAAAAAACGCATGGCAACTGTGACCACAGCCTTAGATAAAAAGTCAGGGTGCATCAAGGACAAGGGGCAATCCAAGAGTAGTCAAAATGCCATTCCTAGATCAGGTAAGCAAAGTATCAGAACAGCTGACAAGAGGTGCACACTCCACAGATTTAGCTAAGATTGACAAATGTCTGACTAGTGTCACCCAGCTAAATATCAGGATAATTATCTTAAACTAGATGGTGGCCCGATTCTAAAGAATCGGGTAGTCTAGAATCTATATAGAGTTTATTTAGTAATAGGGGAGTGCTGTGAAATTAATTGTGTGTATACAGTCGGCTCAGTGGTTGGCACTGTATACGGTGGCTCAGTGGTATCACTGTATATGGTGGCTCAGTGGTTAGCACTGTATATGGCGGCTCAGTGGTTAGCAGAGTATACGGCGGCTCAGTGGTTAGCACTGTATATGGTGGCTCAGTGGTTATCAGTGAGTGCGGTGGCTCAGTGGTTAGCAGTGAGTGCGGTGGCTCAGTGGTTAGCAGTGAGTGCGGTGGCTCAGTGGTTAGCACTGTATATGGTGGCTCAGTGGTTAGCACTGTATATGGTGGCTCAGTGGTTAGCACTGTATACGGTGGCTCAGTGGTTAGCACTGTATATGGTGGCTCAGTGGTTAGCACTGTATATGGTGGCTCAGTGGTTAGCACTGTATATGGTGGCTCAGTGGTTAGCACTGTATATGGTGGCTCAGTGGTTAGCACTGTATATGGTGGCTCAGTGGTTAGCACTGTATATGGTGGCTCAGTGGTTAGCACTGTATACGGTGGCTCAGTGGTATCACTGTATATGGTGGCTCAGTGGTTAGCACTGTATATGGTGGCTCAGTGGTTAGCACTGTATATGGCGGCTCAGTGGTTAGCAGAGTATACGGCGGCTCAGTGGTTAGCACTGGCCCACCGCGAGGCGCTGTGCCATTTTGACAGCGGCTCACGGTGAGCGCTATGCGCTCACCGCTCGTGAGTCTGGTACTTCCGGTTCCGGTCTTTGACACAGGGCGCAAGCCATCACGGAAGTTGAGCGGATTGGCGGGAAGTGGCCTTCGGGTTTTATATATAAGATATATATATAGCAGTACGATGGTATATGGTGGTAATGAGAGCACATGTATAGCAGCACTATGGTATATGGCGGTACATTACAGTACATGTATAGCAGCACTATAGTATATGGCGGTAGATTATAGTAAATGTATAGCAGCACTATAGTATATGGCGGTACATTACAGTACATGTATAGCAGCACTATGGTATATGGCTGTACATTATAGCACATGTATAGCAGCACTATGGTATATGGCAATACTGCGGTGACCGCGGTCCCCCACTCCTCCTGGCCCCCGGTCGTCCACAGTAAAAATAAAAAAATCCTCAGTGAGGATACTCACCTGTCCGGCGGCTCGCTCCACCTCGGCCTTGTAGGTCCTACAGGCCTTTAGGACCTGTAGTTGCCTGGGCAAGCGATCAGCTAAGGAGGGGAGGGGGGGGGCAGGATTGTGTTGGGGGGGCAGAATGGAGCGAGTGGGGCAGGATGGAGCGAGCGGGTCAGGATGTAGCGGGAAGGGGGGACAGGATGGAGACGGCAGGGCAGGATGGAGACGGCAGGGCAGGATGGTGGTGGGGGAGGGGTAGGATGTAGGAGGCGGGGCAGGATGTTGGCGGGGGGTGAGAATGGTGATGGGGGTGCGGGATGGAGTCGGGGGGGCAGGATGGTGTTGGGGGTGTCAGGATGGTGTTGGGGGTGTCAGGATGGTGTTGGGGGTGGCAGGATGGATAGGGGGTGGCAGGATGGATAGGGGGTGGCAGGATGGATAGGGGGGGGCAGGATGGATAGGGGGGGCAGGATGGATAGGGGGGGCAGGATGGATAGGAGGGGCAGGATGGATAGGGGGTGCAGGATGGAGGCGCTCCTCCTGACCCCCTCCGCTCCGCGCAGCACCCGTCCCTCTGGGCCTCCAGTCTCTGTGGGCCCCCCCCCCCGCCTCCCTTCCTCTGGGGCTGCACACCCCCCGCCCCCGCTCCTTCATGGTGATAATAAAAATAAAAAAAAACCTCAGTGAGGATACTTACCCTGCGGCGGCTCGCTCCACCCGTCTTGTAGGTGGCAGGACAGGACCTGTCGTTGGCTGGGAAACCGATCTGCTGGGGGTGAGTGGGCAAAGCGGGGTAAGTGGGCAGAGTGGGGGATGAGTGGGAAGAGCAGGGGTTAGTGGGCAGAGTCATTGGGCAGAGCAGGGGTGAGTGGGCATAATCAGTAGTCAGAGCAGGGTCAATAGTCAGAGCTGGGGTCTGTGGGCAGAGCTGGGGTCAGTGGGCATGGTCAGTAGCCAGAGGGGGGGGGTAAGTAGGCAGAGCAGGGTCAGTGGGCAGAGCGGGGGTGAGTGGGCAGAGTGGTGGGTGAATGGGCAGAGCAGGGTCAGTGAGCAGGATTGGGGCGTCAGTGGTCAGAGCAGGGTAATAGCGGGGGTCAGTGGTCAGAGCAGGGGTTAGTGGGCAGAGTGATTGGGCAGAGCAGGGGTCAGTGGGCACAGTCAGTAGGCACAGCAGGGGTTAGTGGGAAAAATCAGTGGGCAGAGCAGGGGTGAGTGGGCACAGTCAGTGAGCAGAGCAGGGGTCAGCGGGCAGAGCGGGGGTGAGTGGGCAGAGCAGGGTTTAGTGGGCATAGCAAGGGTTATTGGGCACAGTCAGTGGGCAGAGCAGGGGTCAGTGGGCAGAGTGAGTGGCAGAGAAGGGTCAGTGGGTAGAGCATGGGTGAGTGGGCACGGTCAGTGGGCAGAGCAGGGGTCAGTGGGCATGGTGAAAGGGCAGAGCGGGGGGTGAGTGAACAGAGGGTGGTCAGTGGGCAGGGTGAGTGGTAAAAGCAGGGGCGAGTGGGCAGAGCGGGGGTGTATGGGCAGAGCGGGAGTAAATGAGCAGAGCAGGGTCAGTAGGCAGTGTGAGGGGTCAGTGGGCAAAGCATGGTCAGTGGGCAGTGTGAGGGGTAAGTGGGTATAGCATGTTCAGTGGGCAGTGTGAGGCGTGAGTGGGCAGTGTGAGGGGTCAGTGGGCAGAGCAGGGTCAGTGTGAGGGGTGAGAGGGCAGAGCAGGGTCAGTGGGGCATGTGAGGGGTCAGTGGGCAGAGCAGGGTGAGTGGGCAGTGTGAGTGGTCAGTGAGCAGAGCAGGGTCAGTGGGGCGTGTGAGGGGTCAGTGGGCAGAGCAGGGTGAGTGGGCAGTGTGAGTGGTCAGTGAGCAGAGCAGGGTCAGTGGGCAGAGCAGGGTGAGTGGGCATTGAGGGGTCAGTGGGCAGAGCATGTTCAGTGTGCAGAGGAGGGTCAGTGGGCAGTGTGAGGGGTCAGTGGGCTGAGCAGGGCGAGTGGGCAGAGCAGGGTCAGTGAGGGGTCAGTGGGGAGAGGATGGTCAGTGGGCAGAGCAGGGTCAGTGTGAGGGGTCAGTGGGCAGTGAGGGGTGAGTGGGCAGAGCAGGATGAGTGGCCAGTGTGAGGGGTCAATGGGCCGAGCAGGGTGAGTGGGCAGAGCATGGTCAGTGGGCATAGTGGGGGTGAGTGGGCAGAGAGGGGGTGAGTGGGGGTGAGTGGGCAGAGCAGGGTGAGTGGGCAGAGTGGGTGAGGGGGCAGAGTTTGGGGGTGAGTGGGCAGAGTGGGGGTCAGTGGTCAGAGTGGGGGTGAGTGGGCAGAGCAGGGTCAGAGAGAGGGTCAGTGTGCAGAGTGGGGGTGAGGGGGCAGAGAGGGGTTCAGGGGGAAGAGTAGGGGGGTGAGTGGTCAGAGTGGGGTGAGTGGTCAGAGTGGGGGTCAGTGGTCAGAGTGGGGGTCAGTGGTCAGAGTGGGGGGTCAGTGGGCAGAGCAGGGACAGAGTGGGGGTCAGTGTGCAGAGTGGGGGTGAGTGGGCAGAGTTGGGGGGTGAGTGGGCAGTTGGGGGGTGAGTGGGCAGAGTTGGGGGGTGAGTGGGCAGAGTGAGGGTCAGTGGTCAGAGTGGGGGTGAGTGGGCAGAGTGAGGGTCAGTGGTCAGAGTGGGGGTGAGTGGGCAGGGTCAGAGTGTGGGTCAGTGGTCAGAGTGGGGGTGGGTGGGCAGAGCAGGGTCAGAGTGGGGGTCAGTGGTCAGAGTGGGGGTGAGTGGGCAGAGCAGGGTCAGATGGGGGTCAGTGGTCAGAGTGGGGGTGAGTGGGCAGAGCAGGGTCAGAGAGAGGGTCAGTGTGCAGAGTGGGGGTGAGGGGGCAGAGAGGGGTTCAGGGGGAAGAGTAGGGGGGTGAGTGGGCAGAGTTTGGGGGTCAGTGGTCAGAGTGGGGGTCAGTGGTCAGAGTGGGGGGTCAGTGGGCAGAGCAGGGACAGAGTGGGGGTCAGTGTGCAGAGTGGGGGTGAGGGAGGCAGAGAGGGGGTGAGGGGGCAGAGTTGGGGGGTGAGTGGGCAGAGTTGGGGGGTGAGTGGGCAGAGTGAGGGTCAGTGGTCAGAGTGGGGGTGAGTGGGCAGGGTCAGAGTGTGGGTCAGTGGTCAGAGTGGGGGTGGGTGGGCAGAGCAGGGTCAGAGTGGGGGTCAGTGGTCAGAGTGGGGGTGAGTGGGCAGAGCAGGGTCAGGGTCAGAGTGGGGGTCAGTGGTCAGAGTGGGGGTGAGTGGGCAGAGCAGGGTCAGGGTCAGAGTGGGGGTCAGTGGGCAGATCGTGGGTCAGTGTGCAGCGCAGGGGGATGAATAGGCAGAGGAAGTTAGATCGGGACAGGACCTTTGATGACGTCACGGTCATGTGATCTGTGACTCCACCCATCATCGTGACGTCATCAAAGGTCCTCAAGCAGGATGAAGAGAGATCGCGTGTGGTTGGAGGGAGCTGTGGTAAGGGGGGGGTGACCGGACAGTGGAGGGGGTCTGTGCTGAGAGGCGGGGGGTGACCGGAGAGTGGAGGGGGGCGATCGGGTAGCGGAGGGGCAGTGGTGATAGGCTGGGGGTGACCGGACAGTGGAGGGCGGCTATGGTGACAGGCAGGGGGCTGATGGGGCAGCGGGGGGAAGGCAGTGGAGGATGGCTATGGTGACAGGCAGGGGGTGATGGGGCAGCGGGGGCTGTGTGCAGGGCCGGTGACGGGATAACGGCGAGTGGTGGCGCTTTAGCGCCCACTGCGAGGCGCTGTGCCATTTTGACAGCGGCTCGCGGTGAGCGCTACGCGCTCACCGCTCGTGGGTCTGCTACTTCCGTTTCTGGTCTTTGTCACAGGAGGGAGGCCGTCACGGAAGTTGAGCGGATAGACCGGAAGTGGCCTTCGGGTTTTATATATAAGACAAGCGGCATCATGAGGAAACCAGCAGACTGGCTCAATTGGGTTCCTGGGCTGTCACTCACAATACTGACAGTCCAACACACACCCGCCATTGATTGGGTGGTTGAGCCATAACTAACAAAACATGTCCTTAGGACATTATAGGTGGTGAAATTGTGACAAGGACTGTGTGTATCATGGTTCACACATAGCTTTTATTGCCCACAAGCAGTGATTTTGTGATATTTTCTTTTGGCATTTTTATGCACTACAAACTGCACTGGAGTTCTTCTTAGATGTGATGTAATAACAATCTTACAGCAATTTTTGGCTAATATAAAAACTACAAATTACAGTGTAAACATAATCTAAGGGGTATGTGTACGTGTCGCATTCCTCCTCTATATTTGCCAAAAAAAAGTATTTTTTTTACCGTTGTAGCAAAGCCCATGAGATTTCTCAAAAATGGTGCACATGTTGCTTATTTTTCATTGTAGATATGAAGCAGTTACACATCTGCAGCTGTCAATTATTTCAGCATTTTCACCCATTTTAATGACTGGGAAAAAATGCATCAAAAATGCATGTTCTTTAATGCAATGAATTTCTTGCCAAGAGGCATGTTTTTGATGTAGAGAAATGTCTGCAGCAAATACCTAATGTGTGCATATATCAAGATAAAACTTACATCAATGACATGAAGTGACAAAAACAACCATAAAATGTTTATACCAGTGCAAACAGCAAAACAAATCTAAATATTAATGCCGCAGCCAGGGTCACCTATCTGGCTAACTGTTACTCAGTTGCTTCTGCTCTGTGCCAGTCATTGCACTGGCTGCCCATACACTACTGGATCCAATTCAAATTGCTTGTTCTCACCCACAAAGTCATTCACCATGCAGCACCTCACTACCTCTCCTCCCTCATCTCTCTCTATCACCCCAAATGTTCTCTTCGCTCTGGAAAAGACGTTAGAC
Organism: Allobates femoralis; assembly: GCA_033576535.1. NCBI lineage: Eukaryota > Metazoa > Chordata > Amphibia > Anura > Aromobatidae > Allobates > Allobates femoralis. The sequence goes on along the minus strand of JARQOC010000001.1, from coordinate 475,799,657 downwards.
TACCATCCGCACTAATCCGAACCTCCCACTCACGGCTCCAAGACTTCTCCTGAGCTGCACCAATTCTCTGGCATGCGCTACCCCAAGAAATTAGGACTATCCTCAACTTACATAGTTTTAGGCGCTCCCTAAAAACACATTTTTTCAAAGCGGCCTATCATTCTCCCTAATTAAGTAATTTAGACATCGGTTATCCACTACTTCCCTGAATATTACTGTCAAACTCCATCAGGCCCAAAAGCTCTACATAGATTGACTGGTGGCCACTTACTCCGCTCTCATTTGTTCCACACTTTCCCAAGATGGCTGGACCGTGATTGTAAATAAGCCCCTGTATGTTGTGTCACCCCTACTTTATTGTAGATTGTAAGCTCTTGTGAGCAGGGTCGTCATTATTTTTTGCTTTAATTATTGTATTGTCCACAACTGTTTCTTATGACTGCTTGTTTGTATATTAACCTGACATAACATATTAACTGCGGAATATGTTGGCGCTACATAAATAAAGATTATTATTATTTTTATTATTATTATTTTTATTATTATTAGTAGTAGTATTATTATTCAATACATGAAAGTTAATTTACCTGTTATGTCTTCTTGAAGCGACGAGTTTACCTGAGGGTGTACAACAGAGATTTTATTTTTAAGTTACAACCATTATTTATTAAACATCAACAGTATTTGAAAATTGAGAAAGCAACAGTCATGGACAACAAAGAACATACAGGTGCATCTCAATGAATTAGAATATCATCAAAAAGCTAATTTTCAGTAATTTAATACAAAAAGTGAAATGCATATATTATATAGAGTCATTACAAACAGAGTGATCTATTTCAAGTGTTTATTTCTGTTAATGTTGATGATTATGGCTTACAGCCATTGAAAATACAAAGGTCATTATCTCAGAAAATTAAGTAGGGAGGATGAAGGATTAAAAACTATGCTTCCGTATTCCACAAGACATCAAAGGGTGAAAATAATATTGATTTATTAGTCAACACATTTCAGGGCTACCAGAAACTCCCTGAAACATGGCAATATGATATTGATTTGTCCTGTGGAAAAGGCCAGGGAGCTCTGAAATGCGCTGACTAATAAATCAGTATGATATTCATCCTTTGATGTCTCATGGAATACGTCAGCGCTGTTTTTAACCCTTCATCCTCCCTACTCTATATGCACCACGCTGGGGACTGCAGTAGCCGTGATATGCTTTTATAGTGGTTGTGACTCTCACAACCATACAAGGTGATGCCTTTGATACCCATTTAGGTCATATTTTATCTCTCAGACCCTTAATCCTCCCTACTTTATTTTTCTGACAATATAATAGCCTCCAGCCGCCACAGAAGTGGCACATCCTATTAGATGCGCCATGTGTGGTGCTTTGCCCTTCTCTTCCCGATTGCACTGGTGCAGTGACAATTAATGTAATGGTTTTTGGGGTTGATGTCAGCAGTGAATTTTTTTGTGGCATCAAGACCAGGGGTTAATAATGAAGAGGGTCTTTCACACCCCCCGTTAGTAAGTGTATAGGTAAAACACACACAATAAAAATAGTTGACTTGGATAAAGACTCCCCCTGCTGCCTTGTTCACCAATTTATGAAAAAAATGTTCCCACGAAGATCCAAAGTAAACACAACTACAACTCCCATCAGAGCTGCCCGCTTAGCGCTGCACACAGCGAAAACTGGCAGCTCTGATGGGAGTTGTCGTCTCCCGGTGTCTGTAAATACCTGTACTGTACTGACATTCACAGTCACCACCGCTACAGTCGTGGATCATGGATGATGTTGGAGCTTCATGGGAACATCTTCTTTAATAAATTGGTGAACAAGGGAAAGTGTGGGAGAGTCTTTATTCACATAATCAATCTTTTTCCTGTGTGCTTTTTAGCTGCACACTTACCGAGTTAACCCCTTCACCCCCTGGCGATTTTCCATTTACCGATTTTCATTTTTCCCTCCCCTGCTTCCAAGAGCCATCATTTTTTTATTTTTCCCTCAATATAGACGACTGAAGGCTTGTTTTTCGCAGGACAAGTTGTATTTTTAGATGAAATTACTCATTGTACCATATAGTGTACAGGAAAATGGGAAAAGAATTCCAAGTGCAGTGAAATTGCAAAAACAGTCCAATTACACATTTGTTTTTGGGGGTTTTTATTCACCGTGCGCACTATATAGTAAAACTGACATGTCGGTGTGATGCCTCAGGTCGGTACGAGTTCGTAGATATTAAACATGTATACTATTACTATCTAAGTGGTGAAAAAAAATTCAGACGTTTTTAAAGAATAAAATTGCTCTTTTGGTGCCATTTTCCACGACCCGTAGTGCTCTCTTCTTTCGGGATTTGGGGCGGTGTGATGGTTTATTTTTTGTGTTTTGAGCTGTTTCTAATGATACCATTTTTGGGTGGATAAACTGTTTTGTTCACCTGTAATTGCATTTAATTGCAATGTTGCAACGACCTAAAAAACATAATTTTGGTGTTTGGACTTTTTTCCTTTACGTATTTTACAGATCAGATTAATTGATTTTAGATTTTGATAGATCAGGCTTTTCTGAAAGCAGAGATACCAAATGTGTATTTTTAAAATAACTTTTTTTATAGTTTTATTTTCAATGGCGCAAAAACGTGGTGATTTGAACTTTTATGTTTTTTTTCCACGCTTATAAAAACTTTTTTTCAGTACTTTAACCACTAGCGGGCCTCAACTCTCCACCACTGATCACTTTTCTTATGCTCAGATAAGCTACAACCCATCTAAACATAGGGAAAATAATCACTGCCTGCCGGTGATGTCAATGGGACATCAGAGGCAGACAGTGATTCAGGACAGCTTCCTGGGTTGTTACAGGACCTCAGGCTGTCCAGGTAACAGGATGCAGGTCCTGTGATCACTTCATGGGACCTGAGATCCCCACAGGGAATGGCGTGATCCCCACTGGGTGCTTTGGATCGTGCTGTCAGTATATGACAGTGCGATCCAAAGGGTTAACAGTGCCGATCGGATCCCTGATCCGATTGGCACTGTTAGATACACATCTCAGCTGATGACATCAGCTGAGATGTGCAGGGGATCATGCCGACTTACAGCGTGAGCTGACATCAAAGGGTGGGAGGCAGCCTATGAAGTACATGTAGGTTTATAGGTCGTGAAGGGGTTAATAATGGGGGTGTCTGGTAAACCTCTCTCTATTATTAACCGCTGGGTTTCATGGCAGCTACCAGTTCACAGCTAACATCAACCCCAAAAGCCACTACCCTGATTGCCACTGCACCAGAGCAATCAGGAAGAGCCAGGAAAAGCGCCAGAATTGACACTTCTAATGTGATGTGCCACTTCTGGGGTGGCTGTGAGCTGGTATATTTAGGTCAGGAAGAGCCATATAACCATGCACCTTCCCAGCCTAGTAATACCAGCCCCCATTTTTCTGCATAACTATGGCTCATTATCAAAAATAGAGGGGTCCACACATCATTTTTTGCTATTATTCCCTATCCACATTTGTCTGCAGGACAATAATTACCCATTTGCTTCATTTAGCCCTTACTACGACCTTTTTACAGCACAAATGTTCGTTGCCCCATTGACTTATATCAGGGTTCGGGGTCCAGGGTCAGGTCCGGGTAATGAATCAAACTTTAAAATAAAGTTTGGCCAAATCCGGTGAACCTGAACACACATGGGTCCGTGGACTCTACTCATCGCACTAAGCTACTAGGATATTGAAAACTAACCCTGATATTATAACAGTTCAAAATGATTTGGATAAGATGTTTGAATTTGCTAAACACTTGGCAAATGAGATTTAATGTATTTATGTTGATAACTGTAGAGTAAAGCACCTATCACAGAGTAATCCTATTGCTACGTATTCATTAAATGGAAGTAAGCTAAGCAGCAGTGCTCAATGTCAAGCAGCAACTGCTAAAATAAACAAGATTACAGAGCGGTGTATAACAAGAGAGATCAAATTTTATGATATAAATATGTTATTACCCCTGTTAAATCACATGTAAGGCCACATCTAGAGTATGGGATTCATTTTTCGTCTTCACATTTTAATAAGAGTTTTGGAAGTTATAATCAGTTTAATGGCAAAGAAACTAGATTATTAAAAGGTATGGAAGGCCTCCCATATACTTGGGCTCTTTAGCTTATAAAAAAGACGTCTCAAAGATATATTATATATATACACACACACACACACACGTGTCATCAATACAAAGGACTGGCATTTGACTTAAGGTCCCGTTACACGCTGCAATATCACTAACGATATTGTTGCAACGTCACCAGTTTCGTAGTGTTGTTGCTGCGTGTGACATGTACCAACGACCAGCGATCAGCTCGCTGATCGTTGGTAAATAGCCAGGACCATTTTTTGATCGTTGGTCTCCCTCTGGGCAGCCAGCATCGGTGTGTGTGACCAACGACCCTCCCAGTGCCGCACAGTACACATTGGGACGGTGGTAACCAGGATAAACATTGGGTAACTAAGAGCAGTTAGTTACCTGATGTTTACCCTGGTTACCAGCGTTCTCGCTGGTCGCTGGTGAGTCTGCCTGTGTGACAGCTCACCAGCAATCAGATAGCGATGTCCCAGCGATCCACATTGTTGGTGGGATTGCTGGGACATCGCAGCATGTTACGGGGCCTTTAATCCTTCCAAAGAAAATACTAAGGACCAGGGGGTACTCACTGCAGGTAGAAGAATGGTGATTTCGGCAGACACATGGTAAAGGGTTCTTTAAACCGTCGGACTGCAGAATGCTCTACCAAGATGTAGTAATGACAGAAACTATAACACCTTTTAAAAAAGGGCTGGATGATTTCATCAGGAAAAATGGCATTGTGGATTCTAAATAATTTAGTAACAAAGAATGTATAATGGAGAAGAAAGGTTGGACTTTATGGTCCTAAGCCTTTTTTTTCAATGTCTGTAACTATGAATTGTAATGAATTGGGGGAGAGAGGATATGTAACTGCAATGAATTGGGGCCATACGGCACAGAATAGGGAATTGGCTGGCACAGTAACCAATTATATATTAGTTGTGGGGTGCATATCTGTATTCAGAGGTGAAGAATAGATTGGACCCTTTAATCTAGAGGAGACATCTTATGCTAAAAAACATATATAATAACATCATATACAATATAACATACATTTTTAACAATATGTCTTACTAGTGTCTTACTAGTATTTATTGTCAGAAAAAAATTCATTGTTAATAGATATTTTGTAATTTTTACATAATTTATAAAATCAAGAATTGTAATTTATGTATTCATATTTAATAGTGAATTCTATATCAATTCCGCAATTTAATTAATTTGATGAAACTGCAAGCAAAAAATTCACCCTTCCAGCTTGCCTGCTAGTATTTCATAAAATCAGAGCTATTTTTTCATTAATTATCAAATGAATCTAGCCTTCAGTAATGTAAAGGATAAGAACAATTTGGGATAACATCTTTAGCTCTCATGTTGAATTAATATGAGACACAATGAAGTAGCAAGCGCAGCTTGTCATTTACAATACGAAGTGTCGACACATGAGTCAGAAATCTCATCCAGCACAAGCGCCATCTCTAATTCAATCAGGCAAGAGTCAAACTACAGATTTGTAACCAGATAATATCCTTTTCTTGTCGGGAATCACAGAGCTATCTTGCGAGTCTGACTCAATGACAGCTCCAGGTTGGAGTATCAGCTTCAGAATAGAGATCATGCATGTCTGAATGGCATTAAAGGTGAGAGATGGCTGACTGGACAGATCACACCTAAGATATAAGTGGTGTATACTCTACTAGAGGGAATCAGTTACATGGAAAAATGCAATAGACCTGCAAATATGGGGTTAATCAGCAGGTTAAAAGTACTCTGAACCTGCCCAGTGCCTGTACATTACACCCCACTGCCAGGAGGAAATGAACTTTAATCCTCTTGGCAGCGCTCCAGTTTCATCCACGAAGGCCGCGCAGGCGCAGGTTCAGTCACTGCTCTATGACTGGAGACCGGCAGCTGTAAGCACATCTCCTGCACTGACTGACAGCTTCATCTAATGCTGAGCGGTTGTCAGTCAGTGCGGGGAGCGGTTACAGCTGTCGCTCTCCAGTCACAGAGCGTTGACTGAACTGGTGCCGCCTCCATGGCTGAAACCGGAACACTGTCTGGAAGATTAAAGTTCAATTTCTCCTGGCAGCAGGGTGCAATGTGCAGGCGCTGGGCCGATTCAGAATGCTATTAACCTGCAGATTAACCTCATATCTGCAGGTGAATGTCATTTGTCCACATGACAGGTTCCTTTTAAAGGAGACATGCATATTATTTGCTCTGATTAGTAGTTTTATGTTTTTAATACCATAGAATAGAATTTGTGTTAAAACATTTTTTTATAAGTTCATTTAAAGCAGTGGTCCTCAACTCCATTTCTCAAGGGCCACCAACAGATCATGTTGTCAGGATATACTTAGTATAGCACAGGGTTTGGAATCATCATCTGTGCAGGTAATTATTCTGAAAATATGACTTGTCGGCGACCCTCAAGGACTGGAGATGGGGACCCCTGATTTAAAGGGTTATTCCAATCTCCAAGATGCTATCCCAATATGTAATAAGTATCATAATAACTAGATGGACTTAAAGTCTTCCTTCAACCTTAAAAACTATGTAATACTGGCAAATATCTCTATTAGAAATGATGTATAGTTTTCCTGTTAAGCTATATCTTTTATCTCATGTGCAGGGCATTGAAGCCTAGGTATTCAAAGTTGCGACCACTCATATAGTGACAGTTAGTTAGTTGCTAGTGGTTGTATCTATAGATATCTAAGCTATTATAATGCCTTGCACATGAGGTGACAAGTAAAACTTGTCATCACTTATTTGGCTGCTCCATATAGTTTTGATAAAATCATATGACCTTTGTATAACTCCACCCTCACCACTGATTGACAGGTTTCTGCCTATGCACAGAGTACACAGAAAGCTGTCAGTTAGTGGAGTGGACGGGGTTATACAGAGTTCAGCATTCAGACATGGTAGATCTGCAGCAAATATAATAATAAGAATTGATTTTTGTACACCTCTTCTCTTCAAAGCTCAATATTATAAAGTTAAATATTAGAATCTGAGAGTCCTCAGTGGTTGATACCTTTTAATGGCTAACTGAAAAGATGGTAAGAAAAAGCAAGGCTTTTACACGATTTATAACTATTTATAATGACAACCGACAAGATAAAGATTCCCAGCACAGACCAGGACTGGGTCATTCCATGTCAAGTGAACCAATGATTATTACCTCTATATTTTTAATTCTTTTGAGATTTTGTTATTTGATAATAGCATGTCAGACAATGCAAAATGTGAAGAGAAATTTTTTTTAAAAAATTTATTTTTTTTTTAAATGATTTTCAAAGTTCGGAAAAAGTGTGAATTTCGCTGTTGCCTGCCTTTACGTTTCTCCTCATAACTCAGGCTAGGAATAAGATAGAGAGACAAAATAAACACCAATCTACTCAGAACTGTCCAGGCTTTCATCAGATATGTCACAAGAGGATCTTTGTTAATATTTTACCCATGTGATGGCAAGCGCAAAACTTTAAAACGTATTTTCGAAAAATCGGCGCGCTTTAAATATTTCAAAAACTGCCCATGTGTCTGCTTTGCTCTTAGCCACATCTGTACCAAATTTCAAGTTGGGATCGCAATGGGATCATATTTTAACATATTTTACTATTAATAGCGCCAATGGGTCATTCCATATCAAGTGATCTAAATATGAATATTTTTTTTTACCTGACGTCTTTAGATTTTTTTTTTTCTCCCTTTATGACGTACTACTTTAGTTAATTACAAATTAAAAGTTTGGAATTTTTTTCTTCATCAGTTAATTTTTTACAGATTTTTAAAGTTTAAAAAAGGGTGAATTTTGGCCTGGTATGACTTTACATTTTTTTATCTTGGGCTAGAAATAAGATAGAGAAACAAAATAAACACCATTCTACTCAGAACTGTCCAGGCTTTCACCAGATATGTCACAAGAGTATATTTGTTAATTTTAATTTTTACCCATGCGAATGCAAACGCAACATTTTGAAACGCATTTCCGAAAAAAAACGTTTTAATAAAAATTTTCCAAAACTGCCCATGTGTCTTTTATGCTCTTAGCCACATCTGTACCAAATTTCAAGTTGGGATCGTGATGGGATCATATTTTAAAATATTTAAGTATGGTTAATCTCATTTTTATTAAATTTTGAAAAAACATATGAAAGACATACATTCAATCTTTTAACAAAATCTTGAGACATATAAAATATACAAAAAGAGAATTCACAAAGTTATTAGTAACTTTAAGATAAGCTGCAAATTTACTTTTGCGCTTATCTCTGGTGCAATATATACTACAATCTAAATATAATTCCAAACACTCAAGTATACAACCTTTCTCAGGGTTTTGAGATGTTCTGATGTCAAGGGGACAAGCAGCCCCAGCAGAATGATTTTTATCACTTGGCCCCTTCTAACAGGTTGACCACGTAAGTGGGTCATTACCCGTTGAGGCCTAGTTGGAATAGTCTATCGACTGGTGTACCGGAAAGGAAGGCCGAAATATTAATGATCTACTCACAGTTCAGAGTTTCCGATACCTGTCTAATGTTCACTAGAATTCTGAAGGTATAGGTGTAGAAAGGAAATACCTAGACTGAATGTATCAGATGGGAAGAAAAGAGAGATAGAAAAGAAGAGAGAGAGAAGAGAAACAAAAACCATTAGAAAAAGTTATACTGGGAAAGAAAAGCCACGTAAGAAAAAAATAAAAAAAGGAGGGGGGGGGGCGGGTGAGGTGTGGGAAGGAGAAAGGGTACTCATCCCACTGGCTCCCCATCAGCCAGAGGTCGAGCCATATTATCTGTGCTGGAAAAGATACTCCTAAATTCTGCAGAGTCGTGAAAAAGAATCCATTCAACCCAAATCCCTAAGAATTTGTTCCGAGATCCCGACGCACCAGCTGCGAGCTCCTCCATTCGATATATGTCCATCAATTCTTTGAACCAATCAAGTAGAGATGGAGCCCGGCTTGATTTCCAGAACCTCAGGATCACAGCACGAGCAGCCGAGATGCAAAAGCGGAGAATATCCCTCTTCTGTAACCCAATAGGACCTGGAAAAATGGATAACATTGCCGATTCTGGGCAGCATTCGGCTTGTTTACCTGTTATCCGGGCGTATGCATTGAAAACCTCAGACCAGAACCGCCGGATTTCCCCACAACTCCACCAAATGTGTATCATTGTACCCTTCTCTTCCCCACAGCGCCAGCAGGTATCAGGGGTTCCAGGGAACATGTTCCGGAGTGTCGTCGGGCACAAGTACCATCTAGTGAGCAGCTTATAGCTTCTTTCTTGTGCAGAACAAGCGCTAGCTAGTGAGTAAGTAAATATAAAGCATTTCTGCCAATTAGCTTCTGAAATGCTACACCCCAATTCCCTCTCCCAAGCACGTTGGAAGTAAAGGGTGCCCTGCTCTCTCATGGACCCTAAGGCCTGGTATAGAACTGATATTTTGCGCCTCGGTGGAGCTTCCAGTTGGAATAACCTCTCCAATACGTTGGGCGTCAATCTTACCCTGCAAGAGTGGTCAGCTGAATATAAGTATGCTCTGTATTGGAGAAATTCGAATCACTTAAGAGGTCTCGTAGGTTCTTTGAGTTGTAGCTCTGCCATCGGGGGCAAACCACCACTGGACAGAGTCTGTCCTACTCGGGTGTCATCCACAATCCGCCAACATAAAAATCTCTGCCTGTCAAATCTGGGTGGGAAAGATGGGTTGGAAAAAAGGGGAGTCAAAGGGCTAAGTCTGTCGTTTAAGCGGAGGGTTTTCGTCACTAGGTGCCATACCTTCAAGGTGTTTCTGGTCATGTCTGTCAAAGGTGCTAGGTCTGTGGAGTCTTTAGGGGAAATCCAAAGCAGGTGTTTCAGCGGAATCCCCAAACCCTCTTGCTCCACCCCTACCCATTTCTTGGAGGACGCATGATAACGCCAATCTAGAGCTCTAACAAGAGAGGAAGCCACAAAGTACGCTCGTATGTTGGGTAATCCAACCCCTCCTCTGGTCTTGGGCAAGGATAGGATATTCATTCGCAATCTGGACCTCTTGCCCCCCCAGACAAATCTAAGGATCATAGATTGCATTTTGGAGAGGAAGCCTCTATCCAATAGAACAGGAACTGTCTGAAAAGTATATAAGAGTCGGGGCAAGACATCCATCTTGACTACGTTTATTCTCCCGAACCAGGATAGCTTTAATTGTCTATAGGAGGTAAATGCCGATTCCGCGTTAGTCAAAAGGGGTTGATAATTTAAATTAAATATTTGTTTAAGATCTTTTGGTATAAGGACTCCCAAGTACTTAATGGCTTCTACTTTCCATTTAAATGGGAACTGTTTAGATAGATGAGAAACCAATTTCTCAGGCAAAGAAATATTGAGTGCCTCGGTTTTGGAGCAATTCACTTTAAAGTTGCTCAATTGTCCGAACCATTCAAACTCCATTAAGACCGAAGGGATGGAGACCAGGGGCTGGGAGATGTAACGTAGCAGGTCATCTGCAAATAAGGCTAATTTGTGATGACTCTGTCCCAGCTTGACCCCATGGACGCATTCATTGGACCTAAGTGCAAAATATTTAACTATTATAGTGTCAATTCAAAAATCACCAAGAACACAATCAGTCATTTTTTCACAATTGCCCGTCAATAGTTTGAATTTGATATAAAGAAACATAGTCTTGTAACATCTCAAATGAAAGCTGTTACCGTTCTGAGTAAAATGATGCCTCTCCCACTTCATTATCTTATTTCTAGCCTGAGATAAAAAGATGTAAAGTCATACCAGGCCAAAATTCACCCTTTTTTAAACTTTAAAAATCTGTAAAAAATTAACTGATGAAGAAAAAAATTCTAAACTTTTAATTTGTAATTAACTAAAGTAGTACTTCATAAAGGAAAAAAAAAAAAAAATCTAAAGACGTCAGGTAAAAAAAAATATTCATATTTAGATCACTTGATATGGAATGACCCATTGACGCTATTACTAGTAAAATATGTTAAAATATGATCCCATTGCGATCCCAACTTGAAATTTGGTACAGATGTGGCTAATAGCAAAGCAGACACATGGGCAGTTTTTGAAATATTTAAAGCGCGCCGATTTTTCAGAAAGGTGTTTTAAAGTTTTGCGCTTGCGATCACATGGGTAAAATATTAACAAAGATCCTCTTGTGACATATCTGATGAAAGCCTGGACAGTTCTGAGTAGATTGGTGTTTATTTTGTTTCTCTATCTTATTTCTAGCCCGAGATATGATAGAAAATGTAAAGCCATACCAGGCCAAAATTCGCACTTTTTTAAAACTTTAAAAATCTGTAAAAAATTAACTGATAAAGAAAAAAATTCAAAACTTTTTTTTTGTAATTAGATAAAGTTGTTCTTCATATAGAAAAAAAATTTAAAAAATCTGAGGACGTCAGGGAAAAAAAATATTCATTTTTGGATCACTTGACATGGAATGACCCGACTACAAAATCCCAGGTAACTTCAGTTGCACCACAAGCAATCTGGTGTATTTAATCATATGTACCAAATGTCCAACAGGTGGCATGTACGTAGGTGAGACCGGGCAAAAATTCAGAACAAGAATGAATTCTCATCGCCACTCAAAAAAAGAAAAGCATATGGATCTACCAAGCATTTTTGTTGCTCTGACCACAGTATAACAGACATGAAGCTGCTCATTTTAAAAAGTAACTTCAAATCTAAAAAAGAGAGAAGAATTTGGGAATACAAATTGATAACAACCTTTGCCACATTGAAAACAGGAGTGAATGTTTCAAATGCATTCATGTCTTTTTACATCAATTGAAAGGGCATTTGGGGGTATCATATCTTTGAACAGACCCCAGTTAGAGGACAATAAACTTTAACACTTCTTACTTGAACTGTTATCACAACCATTTCACCCTCCCCCATTCTTGTTCTTGGACCGACCAGTAATCAAAGGACTATAAAACTGTTTGTTCCTCTTATCTATGATTTTACTTCCCCAGCCGCTCCTTCCCCCTCCCAACTGAACACTACATGCTTCACATCACATGTGTTATGTATTGCATTATCCCACCCTGCATTTGTGTGTGTGTGTATATATATATATATATATATATATATATATATATGTGTGTGTGTGTGTGTGTGTGTCTTTTTCATCATTAAACCTGATGAAGATGCCATAATGTCTCGAAAGCTTGCTACGTTTACCATCTTTTCAGTTCACCATTAAAAGGTATCAACCACTGAGGACGCTCAGATTCTAATATTTCTCTATCTACTGGCTGACATGGTACAAACATTTTTACCTTATTATAAAGTTGTTACAATTGTCTGATCTTCTGAAACTACAAGTCCCACCATTCTCTCCACCACTGCTACAACCCCTTTTTTGCACATCTTTTGTTTACAAAATTCATAATATATATTTCTGGGAAGATTATTATTACCTGAGCTTCACTTTCAGTACTTATTCCGTTTTCACTTAGATCTGTGTTACTTTTGTGAGTCATCTCTTCAGCTTCATCAACAGATGTCAGGCTTGCTGTCACAAGAGAACTTCTTCTTGAGGTGATACTTACAATTTGTCTGAATCATCAAATACAATGGAAAAAAAGATATTTTGAATATAGTAAGAAAATAAAGCTCATGTACACATTTCGGTGACATTCAAAGCTATAAGGAATATAATGTACCATGAGCACAGCTCATGAGATCGTGAGCTGTCCATGGTACTTATGCCAATTGCGTACGCAAACAGCGTCTCATAGACATAGACTCTCATAGACTTGCATTGAAACCTTGAAATGTAACTTCTGACTTATGGCCAGATGCAAAACCAGAACCAGAGTGTCAGTAAAAGGTGAAGTCACCAGCAGGTGAGTATAAGACAGAGGGCAGGGGATGTAGAATAAAAGCACCAATCCAGCTTTGAAAAAAATCCAAAACACTGAAGTGGAGCCTTAAGTGATGGCATACGGCAAGTATTTAAAGTGTAACCGCAGTTTAAATTTTTATTTAATAATAAATTCATGTACAGCAAGAGATTTTAATTAACTTTCAAATATAGTTTATTAATGAAATCTAGTGAAAAACCATTCATAAACCCTCCACAAGGTGTCCCCACTAGACTGTGTATGAAGCAGATATATGCTCATTCTCAGTCAGATTCTTTTTCACACTGAATACGGGTATGTAACCATATAAGGGTAAAGGGGTGGAGCCTACAAGTGTATGAGCTTTTGACTGCAGCTGGTGAGGAAAAAATGTATCAGATTACTTCAAGCTACAGCACAGTTGCTAAGCAATGTCAGACTGTTAGGATCACTGCAAACTCCTCTGCCCTTTCCTTGGCACAAGCTTTTCTGATCTGTCATCTCGCTGCTGGCTCCCCACACAGCTAAGGAACTCTGATCTTGTCCCTTCTCTGCTGTCATATTGCGCTGCTCCCTATCATCTGGTGACCATGCCACACAGCCCTAAAATGCAGTTTTTAAAAGCACACAAAAAAGTTAAGAAAATAAGTCATATGACACAAAAAGCATTATCTTAGCTGCTATGTTACCCATCATTAACAACCAGTGCAGTATTGTTTTATTATTAATTATATTTTAATGACATGATATTTACACTTTAACATTACTTAATCATCACTGGGTGCTTGACCTCTGAGATCCCCACTGATCCTGAGAATGAAGGGGCCGTGGGGCTGCTCCCTAGTATTACATCTGCACGTTCCCATCCACCTCACTGCAGTGTCGCTCCATTAAAGTGAAGTCGCTCTATTAAAGTCGCTCCATTAAAGTGTGTGAGAGCTGCTGTTCAGGGAAAACTGTGATGGGACCAGATGTCAGACCCGCAGTGATCTCTAAGTGATGGCATAAAGTATACATGGCTGCAATAATGGAGTAGAACTCTGTATTGTAGAGAAAACTGGTGAATTTGTATGGGCATAAGCTGTGTTTATTTTAAAAGTGAAAACTCCATTTAAAGATACAAATAGACTTTTTACCAAGTGTATTGTGATAAGGCTTATAAGCATATTAGATCATTTGGAACACTATTAAAAAAAATGTTACGAAGTTTACCTAATTAAAACTGACATGCTAATCCCACATTTCTTAAATGAAAGAATAATGTAAATTCTTCTTTTTACAAAATTTATAGTTAGTTAATACACTACGCAAATATTCTATTTAGAGAGGGAACCTCAGGGAAATGGTGTATCAGTGTCCGCGCTGCTGAAATCCCAAGAAAACAATCCGGAAACCATATGTAGGTTGCATCAATCATCCATTTATTCCTTTCCTACGCGTTTCAACACTGTCCTAGTGTCTTCCTCAGGGATATTACATGTCAGCTCTTAACAAGGTTTATATAGCCCCTGTACATGGCATTTAGGGGTGTGTTAGCACATGCTGATGATGTCAAAATCGTCATTAAAGTGGGCGGAGCCCAATTCGATGATGTCAAAATCGTCATCAAAGTGGGAGGAGCCTAATTTTTGGCTCCAAAACAGTAAAAACAAGTTTCTGTGGAGCATTTTACATCGTACAATGATATACAAGTTGATAAAAATATGACTAAACAAATGGTATAAAAAACGTTCTGAAATTTGCTGCGGAAAAGTAAATAAAACCTTCAGTAATAAGAACAGGAAAAAAAATAAAAATAATATACACTCTGATATGCCTCTGGGTGTATTAGAACTCTTGGTCATTTGGATGAAAAACATCCTCACTATTGGGTTGTGCCACCAGGGCAATTCATTAGCAAATAAAAGTGCTGAGAAATTTGGTATTATCCTGTGAAGGTGGAATAGGAAAAAATATATGGACAATATTATCTATATCTATGTAATTAAAAAACAACTTTATTATAAAATTATTCAAAATAATATAAATATATAAAAAAATATAAAAAATATAAATATATGAAAATGTATAAAATGATGAGGGATAAGAATATTTAAAAACTTAATATTCATCATATAAATATATATATATATCTGAGAGGGATTTTGCTTAAAAGGTTTCAAATTATAGGAACTACTTATTATTTATGTGAGGGGATCTTATAAAGATAAAATCAAATGTTAAAAATGAGTATAAACTAGTTTAAAATACTCATATTCATATTTCAAGTGTTGCGCACCACTTAAGGAGCTGCTCTCATATCTAAAACTTTGCCAGTTCTACTCCTCCAAGAGGCATTTACATATAAAGCAAAACTCTTCCATCATAAAGTATAATTTATGTTGTAAAATTTCATTAGCAGGTGTATTAACAATTTGCGTCACAAGATGGCGCTCACATTACACCATAGAATAATTCTGGATGCAGTTTCCATAGCAATAGGGTATCAAAGTAGTTCAAATGTTCGCCTCCGGGGGCGACCAAATACACGTTCCTATGTGTTTGAATTTCTGTGCAGTGCAATTGTTCGCCTCTAGGGGCGATCAAAATACATGTTTCTATGTAATCATACTCTGTTAGCTCATAGTAGTGATAGAATAGTGATTCCAAGATGTGTTGAGTTAAATATATGTGTTCAGAAAAAATAAATAAATAAATAAATAATAAATAAATACTAATATATAATAATAATAACTAAATTGGGGGTGAAAAAGTGATATAGTATTTTATATAAAATATTTCCACAAATATATAGTGACCTTCTTATTATAAATAAATAAATAAATAAATAAATAAATAAATAGATAGAAGTTCCGTGAGTGTCTGAGTATCAGAATGTATATAATCTGTGAATCTATTTAACAGTGGTTATCATATGAGCTCAGAGATGATGTTCAGACCCTTGGGTTTTAATGTATCTAGTCGGTACATCCAGAATTTTTCACGTTTTTTCAGGACCTCAAATCTGTTGTTTGTATTGGCAGGTATGTGGTCAATTGGTGTAATTTCTAAACATGTGGGGTCCCTATTGTGGTGCGTACTGAAGTGGTTTGATACCCCATGGAATTTAAAACCATTTTTAATGTTGGCTCGATGTTTATTGAGTCGCTCATGTAGCGATCTTATAGTTCTGCCCACATATTGGAGGTGACATGGACATTCTAGGAGGTAAATAATGTACCTAGTTGTACAATCCATATTATGCTTAATTGGATAGGATTTTTGTGTGGTAGAGGATGTGATATTTGATCTCTGTTGAATATTCCTGCAGCACAGACATTTCTTTCTGTTGCACCTTTTTGTCATGATGGTGGTTGGCTCACTTTTTTTGGTGGTGAATCTCTCTCTCAGACGGCTGGGAGCTACCATGTTTTTAATATTGGGGGCTCTCCTATATGTAATACCGGGTGTGTTAGGGATGATGGACCTTAAGATGGGATCTTTTTTTAGTAAATGCCAATGTGTGGTGAGGCATTTTCTGATGTTTTTATGGTATTTGTTATACGTTGTGATAAAATTCAGGGAAAAATCTTTATCCGTCTGCTGTTTTTTCTTTGGTTGCAGGAGAATATTTTGGGGTACTCTGCTGCTCCCATTTTGTGCTTTATTTATTAGTTTGCTAGGGTAACCCCTGACTTTAAATTTTCTTTCCAAGATCTCAGATTGTTCTCTGTAATCTTCATTTGTTGTACAATTCTTTTTTATTCTCAAGAATTGATTAGAAGGAATGTTCCGGAGCCATTTGGTATAATGACCACTGGCGAAGTTTATATACGAATTTCTGTCCGTTGACTTGAAATATGTTTTAGTGCATATTTCAGAGTCTTGGATAAAGATTGTTAGGTCCAAAAAGTTTATAGTTGTTCTATGCACAGTGGGTTCAAATTCAAGGCCCCAATTGTTGGTCATGATTTCATTCAAAAAACCTTGTAAATCTCCCTTCTCGGTATCCCATATGAAGAATATATCATCTATAAAACGTTTATATACCACTAGACCATCATCATTACTCTTATTAATATAGAGTCTTTCAAACATACCCATGAATAGGTTTGCGTATGAACACGCTGTTTTAGACCCCATGGCTGTTCTATAGGTCTGATGATACATGTCACCTTCAAAAGTGAAAAAATTATTATTGAGTATAAATTTTAGTCCATCCAGTACAAAATCAATGGTTGCATCCCTCATTTCTAGGTCTTCCTTCAAATAAAATTCTGCACACATGATTCCTGTCTCATGCCTGATGTTGGTGTACAAGGAAGTGACATCCATAGTGACCAAGATAAAGGAATCTTTCCATTTGATATCTTTCAAGGTTTTTATCAGTTCTGTCGAGTCTTTTAGGAAACTGGGTAGATTTATCACATATTTTTGAAGCTTTTTATCTATAGAGGCGAACAATTGCACTGCACAGAAATTCAAACACATAGGAACGTGTATTTTGGTCGCCCCCGGAGGCGAACATTTGAACTACTTTGATACCCTATTGCTATGGAAACTGCATCCAGAATTATTCTATGGTGTAATGTGAGCGCCATCTTGTGACGCAAATTGTTAATACACCTGCTAATGAAATTTTACAACATAAATTATACTTTATGATGGAAGAGTTTTGCTTTATATGTAAATGCCTCTTGGAGGATTAGAACTGGCAAAGTTTTAGATATGAGAGCAGCTCCTTAAGTGGTGCGCAACACTTGAAATATGAATATGAGTATTTTAAACTAGTTTATACTCATTTTTAACATTTGATTTTATCTTTATAAGATCCCCTCACATAAATAATAAGTAGTTCCTATAATTTGAAACCTTTTAAGCAAAATCCCTCTCAGATATATATATATATTTATATGATGAATATTAAGTTTTTAAATATTCTTATCCCTCATCATTTTATACATTTTCATATATTTATATTTTTTATATTTTTTTATGTATTTATATTATTTTGAATAATTTTATAATAAAGTTGTTTTTTAATTACATAGATATAGATAATATTGTCCATATATTTTTTCCTATTCCACCTTCACAGGATAATACCAAATTTCTCAGCACTTTTATTTGCTAATGAATTGCCCTGGTGGCACAACCCAATAGTGAGGATGTTTTTCATCCAAATGACCAAGAGTTCTAATACACCCAGAGGCATATCAGAGTGTATATTATTTTTATTTTTTTTCCTGTTCTTATTACTGAAGGTTTTATTTACTTTTCCGCAGCAAATTTCAGAACGTTTTTTATACCATTTGTTTAGTCATATTTTTATCAACTTGTATATCATTGTACGATGTAAAATGCTCCACAGAAACTTGTTTTTACTGTTTTGGAGCCAAAAATTAGGCTCCTCCCACTTTGATGACGATTTTGACATCATCGAATTGGGCTCCGCCCACTTTAATGACGATTTTGACTTCATCAGCATGTGCTAACACACCCCTAAATGCCATGTACAGGGGCTATATAAACCTTGTTAAGAGCTGACATGTAATATCCCTGAGGAAGACACTAGGACAGTGTTGAAACGAAAGGAAAGGAATAAATGGATGATTGATGCAACCTACATATGGTTTCCGGATTGTTTTCTTGGGATTTCAGCAGCGCGGACACTGATACACCATTTCCCCTGAGGTAACTTCTGGATGATTCCCACGTGCATGTGGAAGGTGGAAGTCCTGCAGCAGCTGCATTTAATGCCAAATGCTTTTACACCAGTTGTGGGTCTCACAACTGTGCTAGGTGAGTGAATTCATACCCACCGCATACATTAGTGTCACTAGTGATAGGGCACTATTGCGCCTCTTGTTCCCCCCCCTATTTTTTTACTTTGATACAGTTGGTTATCGTTGACGTGGGGAATCAGCGGTTTCCTGGGCGTTTTGGACCCAAGTGGAATAAGGGTGCTGCATAAACTGTGTGACAGGATGGATTATCTGAGAGGAAGATTTGTTTCTAGAGAGAAACTGATACAAAGAACTATTGGAACTGTACATACTAACTGTGATGAGACTGAGAATAGCCCTGTGTCCCTTAATGAGGAAGAGACCAGACTTATGAAAGAATTACTACACAATTTGGAAGATGCACTCAAAAGGGAAGTGCAATATGGTATAGATGCCAGATTTTTAACAGTTTATATTGAGGAGAACATTTGCCCAAGGGGACTCAGGCTTGTGCTAAACTCGCCTTTCCCAGACGATACTGAATTTACTACTAACTGGAATTTTATTTTAAAGCAATGTATGAGAACGCTATTGAGTATATTATGTGATAAGAGGTCTAAGCTGGCAGACATAGCCACACAAGAGATCAATAGAATCAGTGATAACCTGAATAAATATAGTGCGAACACTGAATATAAAAGGATATATGCCAGTATCAGTACCAGTCTGGTCCAAACAGAACATGACACTGTCATGAGGAAATCACGAAAATTAAATAGGGACAGACAGGATTATGCTACAAATAAACCAGGAGAGGAGAATAATACATATAGAAAGTCAAGAAACACATCTCAGCAGAAGAGACCGAGGGATAGGAGTTTCTCTAATAGCTCAAGGAGAGCCTACAGCAACAATAATAGAAGGAGTAACCACAATGATGGACATATACCACATGATAACATCTCTATGGGGAAGAAGGCCACCCTAAAAAGTCTGAGAGTATACCACTAAATTCTGACATTATTGAAGTGATATCCCCAAAATCAATACCCACCAATGATATAGACATAATGGAAGAGGAGGAGTTAGAAGAGGGATCAAGTATATTGCCTGATGATCTTTTTGATGAGGATGGTTTTGTAAAAGTAGACAAAATACTGAGTAAAGAGACACCAAAAATTATTGATGCCCAGCAAGAAGGGATCAATACTTTGGTAACCCAATCTACCCAAAAAAATGTGATAACAACTATAGCACAGATACATAATGTCAGAGAAAATAATGCAGAATCTATAACAGTAAATGAAGCCATAACAAGTGATGAGGAGCATCTGAAACAGATCAGGGAACTTATAAACAAAATAAACAGAGAGAGGCCATTAAGTCCGATTAAATTACATGAGAAAAGCAGATATAACACAACGACCACAACTCCAGAAATTAATCTAATGGGGGTAACAGATCATATAACAGAACAAATAGATCTAATAAACATGGATGAAATTCCATTTATTTCCACAGATAAAGACCTCCCTACACATAAGGTTATACTGGATAACTCAAAAAATAAAAATAATGGAGTAGTACCTTTTTTAGCTGCAGCCAGGTCAACAAATCAGGAAATAACGAGATTCTTCAGCCCATTAGGAGGCAAAAGAAAAAAAGAGGATGTAGAGGAAAAAGAAAAAAGGAAAAAAGTAAAAATAAGCTTTCGGGATTAAATGAGAATAACATAATAAACCTTTCCAGTTATGTACCCTCTAAAGATGAAGAGAAACTCCTTAATAAGGGCCTACACTTCTGCCCTTCATATCAGCCTGATGATTTTGACTTATTTATCGACGTCCACCATTTTATAAGAAAATTAACACTGAAAAGACATTTTGCCCTAAAACCTGAGAATGAAACAGTAACCACAGAAGTAGTTACTCCTGATAAAACGTTAAAGGTAAAATCTCATTTTTACCCCTTGGAGAGTAGAGGCCATATACTTGAAGCCTTTCAGGACATTCTTTTAAATGACTTGAAAAAAGAAAACCTAATAAAGAATAACTCAATGGGTAAGAATAAAGACAATCTAACAAAAGAAGAGAAAATGGCCTTGAAAAAACTTAGAGACAATAAAAATATTGTCATACGGGCTGCTGACAAAGGGGGAGGCATTGTAATCCAAGATTTTACAGAGTATAAAGCTGAAGCACTAAGACTTTTGTCTGATGCCAAATACTATAGAAAGATCAAAAAAGATCCCTATCCAGCTCTCACGAAAATATATAATCAGAAAATAAATATGGCCCATAAACAAAATATCATTGATACATCTCTCAAAAAATTCCTTATAAAAAACCAACCAGCCACACCATTCATGTACCATCTCCCCAAAATACATAAGAGGCTCAACAACCCTCCTGGTAGGCCTATCATCTCGGGTATTAATTCATTGACTAGTAATTTATCAATGTATATAGATAAAAAGCTTCAAAAATATGTGATAAATCTACCCAGTTTCCTAAAAGACTCGACAGAACTGATAAAAACCTTGAAAGATATCAAATGGAAAGATTCCTTTATCTTGGTCACTATGGATGTCACTTCCTTGTACACCAACATCAGGCATGAGACAGGAATCATGTGTGCAGAATTTTATTTGAAGGAAGACCTAGAAATGAGGGATGCAACCATTGATTTTGTACTGGATGGACTAAAATTTATACTCAATAATAATTTTTTCACTTTTGAAGGTGACATGTATCATCAGACCTATAGAACAGCCATGGGGTCTAAAACAGCGTGTTCATACGCAAACCTATTCATGGGTATGTTTGAAAGACTCTATATTAATAAGAGTAATGATGATGGTCTAGTGGTATATAAACGTTTTATAGATGATATATTCTTCATATGGGATACCGAGAAGGGAGATTTACAAGGTTTTTTGAATGAAATCATGACCAACAATTGGGGCCTTGAATTTGAACCCACTGTGCATAGAACAACTATAAACTTTTTGGACCTAACAATCTTTATCCAAGACTCTGAAATATGCACTAAAACATATTTCAAGTCAACGGACAGAAATTCGTATATAAACTTCGCCAGTGGTCATTATACCAAATGGCTCCGGAACATTCCTTCTAATCAATTCTTGAGAATAAAAAAGAATTGTACAACAAATGAAGATTACAGAGAACAATCTGAGATCTTGGAAAGAAAATTTAAAGTCAGGGGTTACCCTAGCAAACTAATAAATAAAGCACAAAAAGGGAGCAGCAGAGTACCCCAAAATATTCTCCTGCAACCAAAGAAAAAACAGCAGACGGATAAAGATTTTTCCCTGAATTTTATCACAACGTATAACAAATACCATAAAAACATCAGAAAATGCCTCACCACACATTGGCATTTACTAAAAAAAGATCCCATCTTAAGGTCCATCATCCCTAACACACCCGGTATTACATATAGGAGAGCCCCCAATATTAAAAACATGGTAGCTCCCAGCCGTCTGAGAGAGAGATTCACCACCAAAAAAAGTGAGCCAACCACCATCATGACAAAAAGGTGCAACAGAAAGAAATGTCTGTGCTGCAGGAATATTCAACAGAGATCAAATATCACATCCTCTACCACACAAAAATCCTATCCAATTAAGCATAATATGGATTGTACAACTAGGTACATTATTTACCTCCTAGAATGTCCATGTCACCTCCAATATGTGGGCAGAACTATAAGATCGCTACATGAGCGACTCAATAAACATCGAGCCAACATTAAAAATGGTTTTAAATTCCATGGGGTATCAAACCACTTCAGTACGCACCACAATAGGGACCCCACATGTTTAGAAATTACACCAATTGACCACATACCTGCCAATACAAAGAACAGATTTGAGGTCCTGAAAAAACGTGAAAAATTCTGGATGTACCGACTAGATACATTAAAACCCAAGGGTCTGAACATCATCTCTGAGCTCATATGATAACCACTGTTAAATAGATTCACAGATTATATACATTCTGATACTCAGACACTCACGGAACTTCTATCTATTTATTTATTTATTTATTTATTTATTTATTTATAATAAGAAGGTCACTATATATTTGTGGAAATATTTTATATAAAATACTATATCACTTTTTCACCCCCAATTTAGTTATTATTATTATATATTAGTATTTATTTATTATTTATTTATTTATTTATTTATTTTTTTTTTTTTCTGAACACATATATTTAACTCAACACATCTTGGAATCACTATTCTATCACTACTATGAGCTAACAGAGTATGATTACATAGAAACATGTATTTTGATCGCCCCTAGAGGCGAACAATTGCACTGCACAGAAATTCAAACACATAGGAACGTGTATTTTGGTCGCCCCCGGAGGCGAACATTTGAACTACTTTGATACCCTATTGCTATGGAAACTGCATCCAGAATTATTCTATGGTGTAATGTGAGCGCCATCTTGTGACGCAAATTGTTAATACACCTGCTAATGAAATTTTACAACATAAATTATACTTTATGATGGAAGAGTTTTGCTTTATATGTAAATGCCTCTTGGAGGAGTAGAACTGGCAAAGTTTTAGATATGAGAGCAGCTCCTTAAGTGGTGCGCAACACTTGAAATATGAATATGAGTATTTTAAACTAGTTTATACTCATTTTTAACATTTGATTTTATCTTTATAAGATCCCCTCACATAAATAATAAGTAGTTCCTATAATTTGAAACCTTTTAAGCAAAATCCCTCTCAGATATATATATATATTTATATGATGAATATTAAGTTTTTAAATATTCTTATCCCTCATCATTTTATACATTTTCATATATTTATATTTTTTATATTTTTTTATATATTTATATTATTTTGAATAATTTTATAATAAAGTTGTTTTTTAATTACATAGATATAGATAATATTGTCCATATATTTTTTCCTATTCCACCTTCACAGGATAATACCAAATTTCTCAGCACTTTTATTTGCTAATGAATTGCCCTGGTGGCACAACCCAATAGTGAGGATGTTTTTCATCCAAATGACCAAGAGTTCTAATACACCCAGAGGCATATCAGAGTGTATATTATTTTTATTTTTTTTCCTGTTCTTATTACTGAAGGTTTTATTTACTTTTCCGCAGCAAATTTCAGAACGTTTTTTATACCATTTGTTTAGTTATATTTTTATCAACTTGTATATCATTGTACGATGTAAAATGCTCCACAGAAACTTGTTTTTACTGTTTTGGAGCCAAAAATTAGGCTCCTCCCACTTTGATGACGATTTTGACATCATCGAATTGGGCTCCGCCCACTTTAATGACGATTTTGACATCATCAGCATGTGCTAACACACCCCTAAATGCCATGTACAGGGGCTATATAAACCTTGTTAAGAGCTGACATGTAATATCCCTGAGGAAGACACTAGGACAGTGTTGAAACGCGTAGGAAAGGAATAAATGGATGATTGATGCAACCTACATATGGTTTCCGGATTGTTTTCTTGGGATTTCAGCAGCGCGGACACTGATACACCATTTCCCCTGAGGTAACTTCTGGATGATTCCCACGTGCATGTGGAAGGTGGAAGTCCTGCAGCAGCTGCATTTAATGCCAAATGCTTTTACACCAGTTGTGGGTCTCACAACTGTGCTAGGTGAGTGAATTCATACCCACCGCATACATTAGTGTCACTAGTGATAGGGCACTATTGCGCCTCTTGTTTCCCCCCCTATTTTTTTACTTTGATTTAGAGAGGGAAGGGACTTAAACTTTAGTGCCACTTATTGGAAGCAGCAATCCTAAAAGTCAATATCAACCCTTTAACAAGCCTTGTCACATGACTTAGAATTAAAGGGAACCTGTCACCAGGTTTTTGCAACCTAATCTGAGAATAGCATAATATAGGACCAGAGATCCTGATTCCAGCGATGTGTCACTTACTGGGCTGCTCAGTGTAGTTTTGATAAAATCACTGTTTAATCAGCTGGAGATTATCATTAGCAGTCTACTTGCCCTGCTGCCAGGTAGTCTGGCATATTCAGACTGCTAAATCTGGAACAGAGAAAACACTAATTTTATCAAAATGACAGGAAGCAGCTCAGTAAATGACACATCACTGGAATCAGGGTCTCTATTCCTACATTATGCTGCTCTCAGATGGGATGGCAAAAACCTGGTGACAGGTTCCCTTTAAAGCCAAACCAGAAGCTCATTTTGCAGACATGTGTTTCAGGCAGTTGCCCCTCTTCACTGCAAGGTATTAAATTTGATTTGGCTGTATGAGAGGCCTCTGACCAGGATCCAATGGATAACGTTTCACCTTATGGAGAGTTAGGGTACGTGCAGCGTTTTGGACGCAGAGGAGACTAGCACCTCCGTCAGTAACATTCGCTGTGCCCAGTATACTGGCAATATTGATGGTAGGCACATGACCTTAAAATACTAATATGTCATTCAAGGACAATTATAAGGCCCCTTATAATCAGCGTTTTTTGCACTTGCGGCACACTTGCGGCAGACCCCATGCATTGTCTATGGGGCTTGCGGAAAGTGCGGCAAGTGCGGTATTGCCGTGATCCGGCCCCAGTGCATATGGGCTTGATCACGTGATCGACCCGGCTCCGCGCATGCGCAATGCGCTTCTTGAAGCCGGGCCGATCTCGTGATCGGCCCCATAATGCACTAGGGCCGATCACGTGGCCGGCCCCATAATGCACCGCGTCGGATGTGACGTCGCGGCCGGTGCATACAATGGTACAGAGGGCGGGAGATTCTAAATGGTGGGGGCAGAGAGGAAAAAGAATAATGCCGCCCAGCGGGGCGTGCACTACACAACTGAGGAGTGGTGAATGGAGTGTGGACTCGCCTTCACAGTCCCCCAACCTCGGGGACTGCTGTAAGTTTAAACGTATTTTTCAGATGTTTAATATGGCCACTTTAGATGAGAAAAGGATAGATAGGGAGCAGCTAGGAAGGTCTAGGGACAGCTAGTGATAGTGTATGGACTTAGGTCCGGGGGCCAGGTCCCCTTTAAGACTTCTTCATGTCACTCTTTACAAGGAGAAACCTTACCCCTTAACATACTATGGCATGGCATGTGAAAACACATTTTTGGAACACTATGTAATAAACTGAAATGAAAACAAGGAGAGAAAATATATCACTATAGTTAAAGGGACTCTGTCAACAGGTTTGTGCTACTTCATCTGAGAGCAGCACAATGTAGGCAAACATGGTCTGAATCTAACGATGTATTACTTAGATTACTGGGTGCAGTGATTTAGACACAATGAAAGCTTTTAGATTTAGCTATGAAGCAGACTGGGAGAGCGGCCTCCCACCCCCCTGGCTCTCAATAGACAATGTACATTGACAGTGAGGGCACATCAGATGAGGGGTCTTGTCGGACTGCTGTGCACAAGGCAAAGGAGTCCAGCAACGATAAGGCCATTGATTAAACACACATTGGAATTAGCTCCACAGACCTAGACAAAAGAGACATCCCTGAATTCTCTGTATTAACCCTTTCAACATGCCATCTTCAGATTACATAGCAAAAACCTGCAGACAAATTCCCTTTCAGGTTTTGATAGGGAGATAGTTTTGCACTTACCCTTCGGATGGTACAGAAAATGGATTCATTCGAAAGTTGAGAAACGGGGTTGTGATCTCCACGAACTGATCAGACTTCATCTCCACAGATTCTGATTGAAATAAATTTACAAATACAATTTTACATTATTTAAAGTTTACTTTTGCCTTTTTAGGGCCAAGACCTTCAGATGCCTAAATGCCAAAATGTCAGAAATAATAACATATACTAAAAGTTGATAAACCTCTCAGCTGAACGCCTTCAAAAACTATGAACACGTTTATCTAGAGGAATTAGGCTTTGATGCTGTTTTGAAGGCAAAGAGTGGTAACACAAAATATTGATTTAGAGTTACCGTAGATTTCTTTTTTATTTATCCTCTGTGAGGCACCGCCGGCGTGATCCTCATGGCCGGGGCGCGTCACATGCAGGATCGAGGTATGATCCTGGGCACACTGGCCGGTTTGATGATAATGCTGTGTGAACCAACCTGAAAATAATGAGTTCATGAGCCTAATGAGCGGCAGTGAGAGTGAGAGGAGTCCATGAGGAATAGGATGTGATGAGTGAGTGCTGACAACCCGGAACACAGGGAGTTAACCTGAGCTGTGTGGAAGCTGATGATTAGCAGCTGAGGGGGTGTGTCCATGTGGGAGTGGCTGGCACGATAAGAGCCGGCCACCTGAGTGATTGTGTGATAGATTCATTCTGGAGGCTGAGAGTGATCCTGGAAGCTGAGTTTGATGGATCCTGGAAGCTGAGACCAGCCTGAGAGCTGAGCAGAGCCAGTCTGTGTGAGGGACTGGAGAATGCAAGCACAAGCCGCCATGATTGAGATGGTGAAGGGAGCATGCTAGCTCCATGCCGGTGCCGAGGTCCGAGGTTGGGAGCACCTGGTGGGGAAGCCGTGGCTGAACCCGGTGGAGACTGGTCCGGGCGTGGAGGGAACCACGTCCGGGAAAGGAGCCTTGGGGGACGCTTGGTGGACCCGTTATACAGGTAGCGAGACCCGGATCTGTGCCCGGTAAGACAGCGGTTCCCGTGTAACGGAGTGAGCCGTGTGTGATTAATGCCAGGTGGGCATAGACCGCCTTTAGGTCCGAGTCAGAGTGCTCAGTTAAAGGACCTGATGAATCTGAACGTGTTTAAACTATGTGTATTAGGGCTTAGGTAATGGCCCTGAATGAGAGATGATGACCTATGTAAGACCCATGTATAATAATGTGGAGAGACAGTGACCCAGCTGGTATGGATGATGTTGGAGGCGTTCCGTCCTTGGGACGAGAGGGAGGCTTGCCCTGCTGCATGCAGAGGGTACCTGATCCCTCAACCACGACCTCTAATGGTGTGGGTGTGCCTGTGGTGCCAGAGACAGGGGTAATAGGGCTCCTAGTAGGTATCGGATGTGGTTCCCGTGTACTATGGTTT